>JASTWQ010000570.1:0-112866 GCA_035220615.1 Leptothorax acervorum
GATAAATTAGCGGTAAAAGATAATAGAAGTAAGGAAAACTACCTTACCGACGGGTGCCTGGATAGTTTAGCTTGTCAAGATGACCGAGTTAAGAAAACTACCTTACCAACGTGCGATTAGACAAGCAGTTGTGAGAAATAATAAAATCAAGGGAAACTACCTTACCGGCGTACGATTTGCGAAGCGAATAAGAAAGATTATCCTACTGTCGGTATATAGATAGGTAAAAGAGATAGCTGAATAATCGAGGGTTAACTTACTCGGGAAAATACGGACGAAAACAGCAAGCGTGCTACACTCTACTTACTCAATCCGTCTACACTTTGCTGTAGTATATGTCGACATTTTTGTAACCGTTGTTAAATATGTAATTTTTATTAAACATTATGTATCTAAATTAAGTGTATGTATTGTCTACCAAGTATCTATTCTATATCCGTAAAAGATATATTGTGTTAAAATTTTTAATAAACTAAAAAATGTTTGAATAACATTTCAATATTGACTTTATAATAAACTAAAAGAAAAAAACATTCAATATTGAATTTTTGATAAACTAAAAAAAATCATTCATATAGCATTCAATATTAAAATAAACAAACACGGATACAAAATACTAATTATAGAAGTTATTAATATTGTATAAAAATAAACTAAAATTATTTTCTTTGGCTTCCTCTTCCTCGCATCACTTTCACATATGCTGTTTCCTGGTGAAGTTGATAGTAGTAAACAATCGTCATCTTCTTGTGCGCTTCCAGCAGCTTTATCGCAATCGGATAAATTACTGACAGTTCTAAAAAATTATTACATATGAATGTTATTATACATATATACAGATATTAAGTTAATATGGAAAAAATATGAAAATGTGTATTACAAAATTAAGATCAATCATAATACAGATTTTCGTATTTTTAGATCTCAATTATCTGTTATCCAGTAGAAAATAATATCAAACAAAAACCTGTACGCTCTCAGGTCAGATTACACGCAAATTGTATTAATATATTTATACATACTTATATACAAGTAGGTAAAGGATTTATGTCTAAGAGTTTCTTTTGAATTTCCAAATTTTTGGCAGGGTCATACATTGTATAAATATTATAATTATAGTGCATATTTGAAATATTATGTATGTAATGGACTAAATTTTAGTTTCTTTTACTATTTATTACTAGTAATTTATAGAAGAATATATATATATAAATACATACGGTGCACTTTCCAATGGATCGTCGGTAAACTGCATGATTTCATAAAAGCGGAACATTTTTTTTTTCGGTTGTGCACCAGATCCACTTGGAACATACGCGTTTACTTGCCGTTTATAACGTAACAATCTCTTATAGGTATTTCCATCTTTCATTGCATCATCCGCAGTCATAAGCCCTGTAATCATAAACAAAATTAACTCGTATTCTTAAAATAGATTATAACTGCACTTTGCAACTTTTAGTAATATCTTGTAAGTATTTATACAAACCTCCTAACATATTTTCAAACCTTCTTCCACAGTGCTTTCTTTTTTGCCTTTGTCCGTTCGCTAGGAAATTTGTGGAAATTGTATAGTGCTGGCTTTGTTTGTACTACGTTAATTAGCATCTCATCACGGTGATCTGTTGAGGACTGATGTTCATTGCTAGTGTCCTCCGTATATGCTTGATTGCTGTTTTGAACTTGTTAAAATACAATTAGTTGCAGATTAAATTTAACATTTTAAACCTACGTTGTGTAACATAATGGGTGTTTTCCAGCAAGATACACAGATTATAGATACAACGTAATGATAATAAACTCTTATATAGCTCTTTAGACTCGCACGACTGAAACACACGGCAAAAAAGCTTATTTTTCGAGCTGTGTTGGAATTGTAAGCACTCTGTTGAAAAATAAATTACACAGTGCCGACTATGTGCATTGCTGGAAAGCTACAAGTATATTACTGCAAAACTTACCAATAGTTACAACAAAGTCTTCAGTAGATACAGCATGCATATTTTCATCGTAATGTTCAAAACAATTGTGACATAACATTTCTTCTTGTGTGGCGACGACTAATATATCGCCACAATACCCACATTTTATGTTCTATAAATAACATTATTTTATGTAAATTAGTGCATTTCCTAATGTGCCTTTATCACATAAATAATTGATAATATTAAACTTAAGATTAGGATATTATCCTAACCCAGCCAGAATAGTCACGTCGATCCGACGTCAAATAGACGTCTAGAGCTAACATCTATCTACCATCTATGTCTAATCTAAATTAAGATCTATATAGACCTAAAAACGGTCCATATTTAGATGTCTAATCGATCTAGATTTCGACGTCTTTCCGACGTCTTATTGACATCCCTCATAGAAAAGTATTACTGAAGTACTCAGTAATAAATTACTGTAAGTACTGGCAGTATTATTTTGGCCAGTACTTCAGAAATACTGGGCAGTACTGAATTACTGGGAGTATAATTTATTACACAGAACTACACGGAAAGAAAAGATTAGTTACGGCAGCAAGAATTTTCACCCAAAATAAAAAAAAATTATATTTATTTCGAAATTTTATTACTAAATTTGTTTCTTAAGATGCAGCCTATGATAATTCCATCTGAAAATAAGTATTTGTAACTGATTAAATGTCTTAAAAAACACACTTACCTTAGTGGGATTCGAACTCGGGACCTCTGGATCGTGAGCCAACTGCCTTACGTGGTAGACTACTTCTTAATTTAATGTAAGTGTTATATATTGTCTACATGTCATAACCGTAGGCCCCTATACCGCCACATAATTTATAGAGCAAAATAATAACAGAAAAATGATGATTTCTTATAATTAAATAGTTATTGTTAAATAATATTTTAAGTAAATATTAATATTAAATAAATGTTTTTTAAAATTATTATAGTAAATAAATAATTATTGCAAATAAATATTAAATTAATGTCAAATAAATGTTAAATATACGTTTTCTTTAAATCATTATTGCAAATAAATAATTAATATAAAATAAATACTAAATTAATGTCAAATAAATGTTAAATAAATGTTTCTTCAAATTATTATTACAAATAAATAATCAATATTACATAAATATTATATATTGCCGAATAAATGTTAAATAAATGTTTTTAAAAATTATTATTGTAAATAAAAATAATTTATGTAAAATAAATATCAAATAATGTGTAATAAATGTTAAATACATGTTTTTTAAAATTATTATTGCAAATGAATAATTAATATAAAATAAATATTAAATTAATGTCAAATAAATGTTAAATAAATTTTTTTTCAAATTATTATTACAAATAAATAATCAATATTACATAAATATTATATTATTGCCGAATAAATGTTAAATAAATGTTTTTTAAAATTATTATTTTAAATAAATAATTTATGTAAAATAAATATTAAATAATGTTTAAATCGTGGACACAAGGCTTTAAGCCCGGCTCCGACATTCATACTTGGATCTTATATTTGAAATCGTATTAAATTCAGTTTCAGATGTGTATAGATAACGTTTTTTTAAAGGCACACATTAGACGTCGACTAAACATCGAATAGACGTCTAGGCCGAAGCAAGCAGTCCACAATATTTTTTACCTTGTTTTTTAAATATTTATCTCACTTTTAGCAAATGTAGACAAAGTACAAAACATACGCTTATTTTGACGCACATAGATCGAATCAAAAGGCACACATTAGACGTCGACTAAACATCGAATAGACGTCTAGGCCGAAGCAAGCAGTCCACAAAGTAAAATCTCGAAATTTTATGAAAAACTTTCTTCCGATGGTTTATATATCACAAATAGATTGCTAAAATACTCAGAGCAAGAGACGTCTAAATTGCCATATTTCTAGACATTCATTTAGATTAGACGTACTCTAGACTTCTTCGACGTCGATTAGATGTCGAATCGACATCAGCGTTCTGGCTGGGAATATACAAAAAGAATTAATTCAAATTGATAAGCGTGCTTTTAAATTCGGTTTTCTTATAATTCTAGTATTTATATTATTTCGTGTTGTATATATGGACAATTTTATAAACTGATACTTACCAAGAAATTATTGGACTGGTTCTTATTCATTTTTAACTTCAATCCTCTCACAATAATATATTATATTTTTATTAGGTATCAGGTTAGGAACTCTCTGAACATTTCTGATATACATATGTGTGTGCGTGTCTGTGTAGCGTAAACGCCGGAACGCTGCACTACGCTGCATAAAGCTTATTCTACATAGAGGTTGTAACGCAGTGGCAGTAGGGTACTGGTTTTAATGCGCAAGTTGTAACGCAATTTCTTGCGGCTAGGGTCGTCTACAATGGCTTCGTAGGTCGTACAGCGCAGCAGATCAACCAATCAGAAGTGAGAATTGAGAACGGCGGTCGAAAGGTACTGCTTTCGAGAGGTTATGTCGTCAGTTGCCGAGGTTACATACGCGTGAATACAAGTCGCATCGTTCATCGTGTCTGTCTGCATGGTCTTCGCTCCAGTGTATGCGAAAATCGTCTTGCTACCAGAGTAAGTATATTCATATCTATATATATTTGTTAAAACGTAAATATCTAATTCAAAATAATAATCGGAACAGACAGAGGTACACGTCAACACTTTGCCAGACTTGGCCGAGTCAGGGCTAATCGAGCTGGAGATACTGCCAACGGGATGAGAAATTATCTACGAGATTACTTTGTGTCTCCTATTGGAGAGGAACAGGCACCTTGGAAATATGCCCGTGCTTTCAGGGAAGATGTCATCAATCCTCCGGAGTGATCAACAATGATCTACAACGTTGAGTTTTATGTAAGATATATATGAAACTATATTCACACATTTTATCTCTGGCTTATAATAATTGAAAAGATTTGTATAATATTTAGTACAATTATTAATAATGCAATTTTCTCATTTCAGGTCGGTCTGGACTCAGCTCAGCAAAGGATCTACATGCATACAATGTTGGCTCAACGACCGCTATCTTCCATGCGTTCCACTGATCTCAGTTACAGCAAGACTATCCTTCAACGCCGCCTCGCTGCGTTATATATTTAATATTAAAACTTTGTATATTCTTATTAGACATAATAACATTAATTTACAGTATTACAATCTAATAATTGTACTACATATATGTATAATACAAATGCTATATATGGCTGTATATTACATAAAGACAATATAAAAACTAAGTTGAAAAAATAAAACTTTATATAAGTAATATTTATTTTGAGAATTTAGCAATACAGAGTATAAGACATTATGCCTCTCTTCATAAATGATCTCATCTTTTGATTTCTCTGCCTGTAATTCGTGCTATTTTATAATCAGACTTAAAATAATACAATCAAACTTCAAATAATATAATCAGACTTAAAATAATATAATTAGACTTACAATATTATAATCAGACTTCAAATAATATAATTAGACTTACAATATTATAATCAGACTTTAAATAATATAATCAGACTTAAAATAATATAATTGGACTTACAATATTATAATCAGACTTCAAATAATATAATTAGACTTACAATATTATAATCAGACTTTAAATAATATAATCAAACTTCAAATAATACAATCAGACTTAAAATAACATAATCAGACTTCAAATAAATTCTAATAATTATGCAAAAGAACATTACAATCACTTTTTGACATACTTTTCAGTTACAATAGACAATAATTCCATCATGCACTCCAGGTGTCTTTCAACAGGCACACCTTTTAAAGCAATGGAGATAGCGTGAAGAATTCAATTACTATCATCTGTACTGGAGGTAGGATTCATAGAATCATTAAATTTAGCTGCTATAGAAGACAGCTCCCTTGTTTGGTTTACAATTGCCTGAGTCAACATATGATCTTCAATGTCGGCAGAAGATACAACACGTGTCAACACTTTCCCGTGACTGTGCGCATGAAGAACGATGCGACTTGTATTCAGATCCACATGTGTACCTCTGTCTGTTCCGATTATTATTTTGAATTAGTCTGATTGTATTATTTTAAGTCTGATTATAAAATAGCACGAATTACAGGCAGAGAAATAAAAAGATGAGATTATTTTATGAAGAGAGGCATAATGTCTTATACTCCGTATTGCTAAATTCTCAAAATAAATATTACTTATATTCTTATATAAAGTTTTTATTTTTTCAACTTAGTTTTTATATTGTCTTTATGTAATATACAGCCATATATAGCATTTGTATTATACATATATGTAGTACAATTATTAGATTGTAATACTGTAAATTAATGTTATTATGTCTAATAAGAATATACAAAGTTTTAATATTAAATATATAACGCAGCGAGGCGGCGTTGAAGGATAGTCTTGCTGTAACTGAGATCAGTGGAACGCATGGAAGATAACGGTCGTTGAGCCAACATTGTATGCATGTAGATCCTTTGCTGAGCTGAGTCCAGACCGACCTGAAATGAGAAAATTGCATTATTAATAATTGTACTAAATATTATACAAATCTATTCAATTATTATATGCTAGAGATAAAATGTGTGAATATAGTTTCATATATCATTTTACATAAAACTCAACGTTGTAGATCATTGTTGATTACTCCGGAGGGTTGATGACATGTCCCCTGAAAGCACGGGCATATTGCCAAGTTGCCTGTTCCTTTCCAATAGGAGACACAAGGTAATCTCGTAGATAATTTCTCATTCCGTTGGCAGTATCTCCAGCTCGATTAGCCCTGACTCGGCCAAGCCTGGCAAGGTGTTGACGTGTACCTCTGTCTGTTCCGATTATTATTTTGAATTAGATGCTATTTACGTTTTAACAAATATATATAGATATGAATATACTTACTGTGGTAGCAGGACGATTTTCGCATACACTGGAGCCAAGACCATGCAGACAGACACGATGAACGATGCGACTTGTATTCAGATCCACGTGTATACCTCTCTTTGTTCCGATTATTATTTAGAATTAGATGCTATTTACGTTTTAACATATATATATATAGATATGAATATACTTACTGTGGTAGCACGACGATTTTCGCATAAAGTCAAGCGAAGACCATGTAGACAGATCGACCATGTAACCTAACCTAACCTGAGGATGGGCGACGTAGAACGTAACCGTGAGAAATGGACTTGGTTCATTTCGCTTACTACCACTGTTACGATGTACTACACCGGAAAGCGCTTTCTTGATGTTCTATAGTCTATGCCTGAGCCGTACTGCTACTGCGTTAATACCAGCTTAAAACTGCTTAAAACCTCTATGTGGAAATGAGCAGTTGCATCACCTCGCCTACTACCACTGTTACGACCTACTACACCGAAAAAAACTTTCCTGAGACGTACTGCTACTGCGTTAATACCAGCTTACAACCTCTATGTAGAAGAACCTTTACGATCTACTACACCGGAAAGCGTTTTCTTGATGTTCTATAGTCTATGCCTGAGCCGTACTGCTACTGCGTTAATACCAGCTTAGGATGCAGTCCCATGCACAGCGAAAAATCGGAAACGACAAAAGGGGAATGGACGCGCGTGCATACTGTGCAGAATTTTGCGTACCTTTCCGTTTCTATTTTTCGATTTCTAGCGTCCCATGGAGCAGCTTTTTCAACAAGGAATGATACTCTAACCTCTTTCTTTAACCAATTTTTCTTCATAGAACCGAAAAATTAGTAATTTCGAGTGTAGTTGTTATACAAATGTTTAATAATATTTATTTTCTTTATATAAATAATACATTTTATTACATTTACCTTTAAATAGCATTTCCGATTTTAACAAGTTCTGATTTTTCTTCAATTTTCCTATTTTTTAGCTTGCATGGGACGCCTGAAGTTGAAAAAAAGTAACGGAATAAGCAGACGACGCGCTGTGCAGCTGCGCATGCTCTATTTCCATTTTGCGGTTCCCTTTTTGTCGTTTCCGATTTTTCGCTGTGCATGGGACTGCACCCTTACAACCTCTATGTAGAAGAACCTTAAACCGACGTAAAATTTGTGCTGGCGTGACGAAACGGGCGCAAATCCTGCGATTGGCCAAGTATCTTTACGCCGTACGCCGGTACGCCGTACGCTGGCTCCATGGGACTTCACCCTAACCTAACGCTAAGGGCTATAAAAATGCACAACATAACATAAGCATAGCACAAGACCGTTGGACCAATGAGCATCCAGCATAATGTCGCCATATTAATTTACGTAAGATACTCATTGGTCCAGCGGTCTTATGCTATGCTTATTAAAACCTATAGGGAACTCTAGAACTCTTCGAAATACTTCCGAATCCACCATAAAGAATTGATTTATTCAAAAGTGAGGTGCTTTGTGAAGTTAGCCCCCCCATTTTTAAAATGGTGTTTTCGTCACTTTAAATGGCGGAACTCTTTCTAAAATCAATAGAGAACTCCAGAACTCTAATGCATCCAGAACTCTAATGATTTTTTTCAAATTTTGAAAAAGGTGTGCCAACTTCACAGACATAATTTCTACAAATCTTTCTGAAATGCTATTTATATGCACACGTTTTTTTTTAAATTTGTAATAGGATTCAATAGAACATATTCAATTGCGTCTACTTTTTTCTTAAACTGAGAAATAATTAAAAATTAAATTTCAATTAAATTTACCTCCAGAAATATTTTATTCCTACAAGTCTCTCTAAAATGCTATTTATATATACACACCTTTTATTGAAATTCATAATAAGGCTCAGTAGAATATGTTCAATCGCGATTTTTTCGGTTTTCCTGGACCGAGAACTCGTTAAGGATCAAATTTGATTGCAAAAGTTCTTTGAAGAATCTGTCGATTATTCTAGAAATTTTATGAGTTATTTTATGAATTGTAACTGTCGTGAAGATTGTCTTATCATATTTTTGTTGGAGCGCAAGATCGCGGGCGACATGTATATACATGTAATAATTTATGCCACTTTCCAACGGAACTCTCATTTCCTTCACAAATTCACAAATTCCGAAAGCCTCTCCGGACAATTTTGCATTTATTTAAAATTCAATAATACATCATGCTTAGAGATTGTGAGAAATTTAGAATAATCACTCGTAAATTAATCACTCGTAGACCATCGTTTGCCTGATCGCATTACTTTCCTGTCGATCTTATCTTTTGCTCGATTTATTCCTGGACTTCTAACGTTCTAACACATTATTCCTATAAATATTATTCATTATATAAAAACTGCGGCCGTTATTATTTCGTCTTTGAACGCGTATACGTGTTCATAAACACGTGATAATAGTACGTATGTATCTGCGGTTATATATATAAGCGTTATTTCCCTCTTGAAGGTTGCTTTCACAATTTAATAATAACAATAAGTAACAGGCAACATTTTCCTGACTCATTATTTATGCACGCGATTTTAATATTCTGGAGATAGTTTTTTATATATAATTACATTACTTATTAGGTATATATTTTTTAAAACCATACCACGTTTTAAAGCAGAAACGAAAGTTATTAGTAGACATCGGATTTTTTATATGCAGACAGATTGATAGAAAAGAGCAATTAATAACTAAGATTATGTTATTTATAATATCGAACATATTTGTACTGCAAATATGTTGAATATTATAAATAACATAATCTCAGTTATTGATTGCTCTTTTCTACCAATCTGCATATGAAAAATCCGATGTTTAAGGGGTCGTCTCACTTTGACCGGTTTGAAAAATCGATTTTTTTTTTTTTACATATTTCGATAGTATATACCCTTGAGAAACTTGTGTGAAATTTTCGTAAAGATCCTAGAAGTATTTGAGATTCTACGAGCC
Organism: Leptothorax acervorum; assembly: GCA_035220615.1. Taxonomy (NCBI): domain Eukaryota; kingdom Metazoa; phylum Arthropoda; class Insecta; order Hymenoptera; family Formicidae; genus Leptothorax; species Leptothorax acervorum. The sequence goes on from JASTWQ010000570.1 coordinate 9,829, forward strand.
TTTTTCTACCTGAGTTCGGAGCGAAATAGTCCATACGCCAGGTCGATTGAGCATTTTTATTCAGGTTGATGGCTAACGTTAATGTTTTTTTATGTTTTTTGGGTCGTAGAACAAGAATCTGTAAATAGTTTTTTCGTAAGTCGATGCAATAAAAAATTATTAACAATTTATTTGTTTAAATTGCCCTAGCGATCAAACTATACATCCTATAAAAAAATGAGCAAGAGAAAATTTGTTCCTTTTTTCACGACAAACAAAATGGCCCAAAAAACATAAAAAACCATTAACTTTAGCCATCAACCTAGATAAAAATGCTTAATCGACCTGGCGTATCGACTAGAAAACGAAGCAGCTGGAACTCGAGATTCGTTTCATCACCCCCCCTGCTTTGGACAAAGAGGTTCAACCGACCAAATCGATAGAATCTGAACTGTTTGAAGAAGCTGAAGGATTGATTTATGGAGCAGGGATTGCAAATTAATTGTAAGTACATTTTTTTCACTGTTTTTCCGTAACAAAAACTTTAAACGCGTTTATCTCAAAACACGTTTTTCGTGAACTGCGGGCACGATAAAAAAAAACTACTTGACGAATCGGTCTGAAATTTGTATGGCTTATTGAAAACACTAATACCTCTAGTATGAACCACGATCAAGTCAAAATATTGAAATTATCATATTTTAAAAGTCAAAATCATGACGAAAAATTGGCTTTTATGCATGTTTTTTCTTTAAACCTCCACCATTTTTTTATTTTCAAACATAAATTATTTCTGGAGGTTCATACTATAGCGACACTCATACTAATCAAGAATCTTTTTTGTTTTTTTGTTTCAGATGATTCTACAAGCAGTTACAATGCCCGCAGTGGACCAACCTTTTTTTTTTACTTGTTTGCATTTTTGTATTTTCAATTAAATAAACTTGACTAAAAATTCTACAAAAAATATGTTTTGTTGTTTAAAGCATGCGTAATAAGTACAAAAAACATTCATTCAATTATCTGCATTAGTATTGCCAAAAAAAATTCATAAAAATAGCGAATTTTTCGAGCGTTCAAAGTGAGACGACCCCTTAATTTATACTTATGTTTGCTCATATTCCGTTTGCATCGCTCGTTTACCGAATAAATTTCTGCGACTTCCGTCGCGCGTTAAATTATTCAAGAAGAATATTAACCGTCTGACGCATGCGGCTGTCCCTGTCGTGAGAATTTCAGTTTTTGCGTTAAGAGTTATTTGTTTAGTCTATAATAATAAGTTATATCGAATCAAACTATAATTTCACGCTCTCTTGAAAAATCTTGAAGCAAAATAAATATTTGTAATTTCTCTTGAAAAACTTTGAAAGTAAATGAAACATCTGTTATATAGATTTAATTAAAGCATTAATTTCTCAATCAATGATCACCTGTTTCATTATCATCGACAATTTGTTAATGTATCCTTTTAATTCTCTTCATTCGAATCGGGAACTGATCGCGTGACGGCGTTAATAGAACGTACGTGAATTTCTGGACTGATCTGACGCTATTATTTTTGCATTGCTACCTGAAAATTAAATTAAGATTTGGGACGCAAGAAACCGTCGAGACTAATTGATAAACGATTTCAGCGCAGGGCGGTAGTCACTAATATTAGGAAAATCGCCGTTCCCGCTGTAGGTTCGACCTGCAACCTCGACCTGGTACCACGCCGCACGGAAAATAGATGCTTCATTCGGCACGTGGACAAGCCGTATAGGAACGTAGAGCCGGTTTCTCGCTATTTTGAGGTCTCTCTATTTACCTGGCGGTTCGCCAGGAGATTTTCTCGCGCGCAATCGGACAACAGGCCTTCTCGAACGTTTCACGGCGAGGACAAAGCCGTGTTTCGGAAAAAGGAAATCCGGCACGTGCAAATAACTCCGATATGTCGGATTCAGAAGGTAATGATCTCGATAGAGGCTAATATCGGCCAAAATATAACGTAGATAACGCGCGCGAAGATACACGACGGGACTTATTGCAGATACCAGCAATGCGGGGAGAGTCGGAGAAAGATCTCGAAGCGTCTCTCGCAGCAGAAGTCCTTCGTGTAGCTCGGGATCCAGGAGTCCGCCCAGATTTCGATCACGTTTCCGATCACCGTCTGGGTGAGTCTCCACCTAATACATCTTGCTCTCGGATATTGGATACGGATGTAATCTCGTATGTAGAATCAGTACAAAGGGTGGAAGTCCGTCTTGAGCCAGCGTCCTGTACGGCTCGTGCGCCTTTCGTCGGAGAATATGAAGAGATTCATCGACGGACTCCCTTTGTGATTTGAAATTTGCTTGAACCTTAACCGTCTTTCATCTTGTTTATAGATTCCTTTTGTATGTGTTTTCTCTCCTTTATTTGTGTTGATTGTCTCCTTTTTCTTGTAGTTTTTCTCGTGTGCGATGAGTGTATGTTTAATTATTTATCTTTTGGAACTTGAGGTGACATACATATTGGGTGGGTGTCATTTCTCAAGCTTCTGCTTTCAGCCTCTTGTGCTTCCTTTTATTTGTTTTTTTGCATTATTTTCTGCATTAACACCCAAATTTTGATTTATATTATATATATATATATATTTTATTTATATGTTTTTAGCAGAAAGAGAGGATTGTTATATTACCCAGTTGTACAAAGGAAATTTTCCTCTGATGCTTGTACTGTGAGTCTTCATATTGTTTTTTCGTACATATATGAACAGGGTAAGGTGTATATTGTATATTGTTTTTTAGTTAGTTGAAATTTATGTGTTTTTGTTTTGTTCTTTTTATCGATGGGTTTGTCTATTATAAAAGAAAGAAAAGATTATATCTCGCGTTTATTTCTTACTAGAACAATACAAGCGCGCGCTACGCGCGCGCCATTTATTTAATTTATTCAATATACATATATATTATATATATATATATATATTGTATATATATATATGTATATATGAAGTATAAGCACATACAAGATAAGACATTTAAATTGAGATGCTTAAATATATAATATAAAAAATAAATCACAATAAGAAAATAACCTTCAGCGAGTGCTCTGCATATTGAATTCGTCATGAAAAGAGCTACAAACGTAGGTGTTTGAAAAATTCGGATCCCATTAAAAAATATGAAGTTAACCTTTATATACCATCACCCTTCCCTTTTAAAACTCTATAACTTTTTTGCCTATAACTTTTGTTTGAACATACTGAACATTTCTTTCTATTTTGTTTTGTTTTTTACATATTCAGGTAACTCAATTAAAATGTCGCACTCTGTCATCTTAGCATGGAAGGGGCTGTCTCTTCCCTGCTCCTATGCTACGGGACGTATCGACCTTTGGTTTACGCCTAAATTTTTTATATTTTATGCCCTTTCAAACGATATACTACAATATGGGTTCCACTTAAGAAATTGTTTCCACGTTTTCCCCTCTTTTCACATTCCCGACATTTTCTCTTCTTATATCCCTCCCAGTATCCCCCTGATCCCGTTTCACAGCCAAAATTTCGCTACTTTTTTTATTGATTTCCTCAATTTTTGTCAGATACTCCGGAATGCCCTGCTCCTTCAATATCCCATACCACCAATTATACTTAGAATCTGAAATTTCTCCCTACCTTTTTTTCTCTGTTGATGCTTTTTCCTTTTATACAATTCCTCCCCCCTTAACTATCGTGCTTCCTTTAACCTTTCTATCTTCTGTATTCTTCTTTCTTCTATCTTCTTTCTTCCAAAAACTGTTTTCTCTTCTCCTCCCATCACTTTATAAAGGTGTTCCTCTTATCTCTTCCTAACACACCCTCGCTAACTTTCCTCTATTTCCCCCTCCAACTTTATCTCTCATAATTCCATGCCCTCATACCCGCTCTCCTAATCAACATTCATTCTTTGCAACTCTTCCCATATATACTGGAATACTTCTTTCCACACCCAATATCCACCTCAAATACCTGTCTTGTAGTTTCTCTGTTTTATCTCTCTCCTTTTAGCTGCATAACTAATAACCGACCAAATCAACTTATCAAAAAACATACCCTTTTACCCATATCTCTCCCAAACCTCTTCTTTATTCCTCATACCTGTCCCAATAATGCTGTTTCTTTATTTACTCTTTCTCTTATATGCTCTCTTGTTTTCCATTATATCCCACCGTGTAATTTAGATATTTAAATTCTCTTATCTTTTTTATTGCTTTCTCCTTCTACCTCCAAGATATCTTCCTTTCTGCTTCCTTCCTTTTTCACGTTCTTACTTTTATCTTTTTTGTATTCAATTTTACCCCCTCTCCGTCCAAATACTTTTTCAACCTTCCTAGTATCCTCTTCATTTCTTCCTCATCTTCCGCTAAGATTGCGATGTCGCCTGTGTATGCCAGCGTGTATAACTTTTTCCTTTTTACATTAACTCTTACCTCATCCTCTCTTTTTCAACACCTTGTTCACGTCTGCCACCAAGAGTTAACAAAGCTGGGCTCAGTGGGCAATCATGCCTAAAGCCTTGTGTCCACGATGCTAGAACTGCGTCCGAGTTTCGGTTTAAGCTAATCAACTTGCAGCTCTTACAGAAAAGTAGCAGTTTTATTGGCTTAAACCGAAACTCGGACACAGTTCTAGCATCGTGGACACAAGGCTTAACTCTCCTTTCCGTCTAAAACTTTTCCCCCTTCTTCTCCCCCACCTTTAACTCTTCTTTCCGTTTCTCTCAAAACCTCTTTACATCTCTTAACCAGACATTTTCTCACCTTTATCACCTTTATCACCTTTACCCACAACTTTCCACCAAGTCAAAAGCTGCTCTCATCCACAAATACCACCATTAACTTCCCATTTTTCTGCCTATTATATAAGTAAATAGTTCAGGATATAAATGGTACTGTTCTCAATCTAAACTCGATTTGACCCTGCAGCAGACCCTTTCTTTCCACCTCCTTCATTAATCTTTCCGCCAACACTAATACACATACACCTTACATGCCATTTGCGTCAGAGTTACTCCTCTCACTATAAGCCTCCATCCTTTCTTGCTCACTTTTATTTACTACCAGTATTATAACCCCTACTTCTGTCCTCTTGGCTATTTTTATCCTTTCCAAATCCTATTGCATACCTTCTATATGCATTCTTCCACCTCCTCTCTTTCGTACTTCCACACTTTATTTGGAATTCCATCCCCGCTTATTGCTTTTCCATCTTTCAATTTCCTCACTTCTTCCCTAATTTTTTTCCTCTTTATCTCTTCTTTCCCATTCGCATTCCTCTCTCTCAGATCCTCTAGATACCCTACATTCTGTCTCTTCTAACAACTTTCTAAAATACCTATCATATTTTTCCGTTTCTATTCCTTTATTTATCCTCTTCTTTCTTTTTCTTTTTCTGTTTATTCCCTCTACATTTATTTTTTCGCATAGTGGATCAAAGCATAGGAAAGAGTGGGACATAGAACCAAAAATTGAATTTTTGAAATATTTACTCTTGTTTGCAAATTATGATAGTAAATTTGTTGCAAATGACTAAAATAACGTCATTTACTCTGAATATTACCGTAATTTTCGTACAAATGTACCATAACGTAGGTCATCCTAACATACGTAACTTCTGCGACTTTTCCGCATTAATGTTTCAGGTTGCCCAATCTGTACAAGGTGTTGATGATCCAACGCACATTTTTCTCACGTTATTATGCATGTTTCAGATAAAAAAAAATGTATAAAAGATAGTTTTATCGCATTATTTTCCGGGACAATATCTGATTTATGAGAAAAAGTACGTGTTATACAATTTGTCATTAAGTTATAAAAAAAATTTTAACATTGTTAGCATTCTACATAATTTTATCGTGTACAATAAGCCTTGTACTACATGTTTATAGTAATATCAAGTGCCGCTAGGTGCCGCTTTGCAAAATATATATAATTTCCCGAGCGAAAGTCCCTGTATGTTCGCGTTTAAAATTTCTTAAACACTCTTCCTGGGACTATACAGGGTGTACCAGACCTAACGTACCACCCGTTAATGGTAGATTGCTGAGATCATTTGCAGACAAAAATCTTAATGCCAAAATGTCGAGGCTGCTACAGTGTTTAAACGGGAAAGGTTCAAAGTTTACTAGTGTGCTTGTCAAAATTTTACGCATTCAGGGACGTCGCATGTCAAAACAACTTTTTCACACTTTACTCAACTCAATAGAAATATTTGAAACCATTATTCACTTTATTTCTTTGTACACTGTTCGCAAGACCGACGAATATCGGGATGACAATTTGGCAGCCTCGACATTTTGGCATTAAGATTTTTGTCTCCAAATGATTTCAGGAATCTGCCATTAACGGGTGGTACGTTAGGTCTGGTACACCCTGTATAGTAACTTTATTATCATTAAACCATTATTATTATTACAGAAAATTAATTCTTTTTATCAAAAAAGTATACACAACCATTGTATTTTTATTACATATAGGATATTTGCGATATTTGCTATATTTGCAATATGGAATGTTTTGATCCACTGCGGCCTTCTTTACAATAATAAAATAAATTTTCATGTTTTCCTGTTGTCCGGCACAATTTTTGACAAAGCAGTGTGTTTTATACACTTTTCTATTTTGTTTCTTAACAGAGCTGTGTGTTCTAAATACTTTCCTATCTAAATTCTAATTTTTTATTTGAACATACAGCGACTTCCGCTCAGAAAATTATATATATTTTGCAAAGCGGCACCTAGCGACACTTGATATTACTATAAACATGTAGTACAAAGCTTATTGTACACGATAAAATTATGGAGAATGCTAACAATGTTAAAAATTTTTTTATAATTTAATGAAAAATTATATAACACGTACTTTTTCTCATAAATCAGATATTGTCCCGGAAAATAATGCGATAAAACTGTCTTTTATATCATTTTTGTTTATTTAAAACATGAATAATAACATAAGAAAAATGTGCATTCACCTTGTACAAGGGCAACCTGAAATATTGATGCGGAAAAGTCGTAGAAGTTACGTATGTTAGGATGACCTATGTTATGGTACATTTGTACGGAAATTATGAAAATATTTAGAGTAAATAACGTTATTTTAATAATCTGCAACAAATTTACTATTATAATTTGCAAACAAAAGTAAATATTTCGACAATTCCATTTTTGGTTCTATGTTCCGCTATTTCCTATGCTTTGATCCACTCCGTTTTAATCTCCTTTACATCCTCCGTCCACCAATCTTTTCAATTCTTTTTTTTTCTTTTCTTCACATAATTTCTTCTATGCGTACCTCTTTTCCCTATCCCTATCCCCCTTCAAACCAAACCTTCTCTATTTTCTCAATTCTCTCCTAACCCTTTCCTTTCCCTCTTTACACTCCTCGTCCCATCGTCCCATCCCTCTATCTTCCTTTTTCTTTTTTTCCACATTTTCCAACGTCTCTTACTTTTTCTTTCAACTTTTCCCTGTTCTTCATCATCACTTTTTCTGTTCCCTGTCTTTCTCTTAATAATTTAACTAACATGCATTTTTTTTCATAATCCTCTTCCCTTTCCACTTCCTTTTTTTTTATTTTTTCCTTTATGCCTAAATTTTTCCCTTTTATCCACACAGTTATCGGTTGATGGTTCAAGTTCACTTTCTTCTCCTCCTCCCATCATCTACTTTATCCCTTGTTCTCCCATCCCCCTTAGTATCTCCATTTAATATTAAGGTAATTGTTTCCCATCTACGCTAGTCAAAATTAGACTTGATCAATAAAGTTCAATAGGACGATGATTCTTTTATATTAAATTTAAGAACAGATTTTAACCCTTAAATGCCACACCTCTAAAAAATCTCGTAAATGACACATGGGGTATAAAAGACCCGAGCATGAAAAATGTCTCCTACTCATTGATTTTTTGATATTTAGTTATGAAAATTATTTTCAATGTTGTTCAAGGCTTAGAAAAGAGAATAAAATGATTATATTGTTAAACTTTTAATTTAAACAATATAAGCATTGTCACACGTTACCGTTCGTATGGAGTGGGGTCCGCAGTACCCCACAGTAAGGGAGGGGTACTGCAGTACCACACCCCTACTTTGAACCTCTCTAAAGGGTGCGTCTCCACGGAGAAAGAAATAGCGGAACGGAACAATAACGGAAAAGCTATGGTGGGGGGTTAGCCAATGAGAGTAATTCCGTCTTAATTCCGTTCCGCTATTTCGTGGCCTGGGTCTCCATGGCAAAAATTTTCCGGAACGGAACAGTAGCGGAACGCAATTCCACGCAATTCTACTCCATTGTCGAAAACCGGTAAACATAGTCGCATAACCTGTACGCAATGTGTATTTTGTTATAATCGCTGTTAATTGTGCTTTAAAGACACTGAGAACTGCTGAGAACAGGCTCTCTAAATGTTTAGTAAAAAATTCGCCTACAAAAGTATTATAATATTCTACATCTAAAGTATATCAATTAATTCACACGACATGGTAAAGTATTCATTATATATGTATTTTATCTACCAACAAGATGCACGCGTATGTATAACAACTAATATATTTATATATTTTAATTTTTTAGGAACAATATAAGTGTTGGTATTGCAGTTGGATATTAAAACATGACCAACTTGAACAGCATTCTTGCTTTGCGAACAATCTACGTTCATTAGTGATGGATAATGAAAGAAGACTTTTCATAACAGGTAATAAAAATTTCTAAAATTATATTGTTAGTAAATTGTTTAAATTACTTTACTAATAAATTGTTATTGCAGAAAACGAGACTAACCAAAACCAACGAAGAGAATGTGCAAGATGAATATTGGCTGGATGAGAACTTCAACGAAAGTAACGAAGACAATGTGCAAGATAAAGATAGGCTGGATGAGGACCTTAACGAAAGTAACGAAGACAATGTGCAAGATAAATATAGGCCGGATGAAGAACTCATCTCAGCTGTAAAAAACAGACCCGCGTTGTACGATAGTAGTTTGCCGGTGAAACAAAGAGGAAGAAAACAAAAAGATCGCTTGTGGAACGAAGTCAGTGTACATTTAAAGGGTAAAATTATTTTGTGTATCTTTGCATTTTATCTATAAGCACTTTTATAGCACATTATTATGGTTACAAATTTTATGTTGTAGGCTTATATACACCAAGTGAAGCGGAAAAGAGGTGGAATTACCTACGAGATTGTTATAGAAAAGCAAAAAATGTTATAAAAAGTATATTTAATTACCGCTTAAGTCATACTCGGAAAGTTGTTGAATGCACTTTCGGTATTTGGACTGGCAGATGGAGAATTTTTCGAAGGCCTCTTACAACAAGTGTTGATAATGCAATTTTGATTGTTCAAGCAACTGTCTGTTTGCACAATTTCTTGATGATAAAAGATCTAAATCTTCCTATACAAAACAGATCATATTCTGCAAATATTCCTGTACAAGATCAAAATTCATATCAAGCATTACACAGTCTTGAAAGTTTAGAAAATAATACATTTCGTGGGAGTACTGTGAGAGATCAATTTGCGCAATATTTTTCTACATCTGGAGCTATAAAACAACAGTGGACAAAAGCTTATACACGTGATTATTAAATACAATTTTATTTAAAAAATAAACATTGGTTCTTTATCATTTACTCATACATATTTTATATACATAAACAGTCTTATATGTATAATATGTATAAACAATCCTTTAATCTTATAAACAGACTTTTCTCGATGTTAGTTAAATACTTGTAACACTTTTAGAAATCTGTGTTTCACACACACAAACATCTCTTTAAATGAAACTCTTATAATCTAATATTTTCTAATACTTTTTAGTACTTTTAAAACGTCTTGAGTAGACTTCTCTACAAAATTTTACTGCTTATGTACTACATTTTTTATAAACTAAAATAATCGTATTCTATAATTATCTTATAATTATCTCACTTTTCTTTACTTTTATCACAATATATCTTAATCATAAAAAATAGTAGGGGAGACCGGGGCTAATCCGTCGGTTTTTTTTCGGTGCCGATTTTTAACAACAAAATAAATAATTTCAGTTAAATGTTGTATATCATTGTAAAGAGTGAACCTTTAGCTACAAAATTTATATAGAAAGTTTTTGTCTACGTCGCTTTGTTTAACCGGTATAGAGCAAAAACGACAACGGTGGAAAAATTGAAATCTCAAAAATGCCGGGGTAGAACCGTCACCCCCCCTGGGCAAATCCGTCACACTGCATTTTCAATACTAATACGTATAGCTGATCCTGAAAAATGATAGGATACATTTTAATAATTGTTTTTTAAGAAAAAAATATAAAAATATATTTTTTAAAATTTTTATGCAAAACATTATTAAAAAATAATTGTTAATAATTTTTAATAATAAATAATAATAATTGTTAATAATTGTTAATAATAAATAATAATAATTATCAATAATTGTTAATAATTGTTAATAATAAATAATAATAATAATTGTTAATAATTGTTAATAATTGTTAATAATAATTGTTAATAATACTTGTTAATAATAAATAATAATAATAATTGTTAATAATTGTTAATAATTGTTAATGATAATTTTTAATATAATTGTTAATAATAATTTTTAATAATTGTTAATTGTTCTTCTTCAACCAGTTGTTTAACGTGGTTCTCCGGACATCGAATTGTTTTGCGGCTGCGTAAGCGCTCATTTTATCTTTTTTTACCGCAAGAACTGCCTTTTTGAGTTTCTCCTTGTCGACGGGAGTCGTTTTGCGACGATACGTGTGTACCATTTCCCTATATATATCTACAAACTAACGCACTTGCAAGGATGATAGAATCACGCTCGAGGGAAACCTAACCTGAAATTGCCGTGAGCTGTCAGCTGAAGTCGTGCGCCCGGCGCGCCACAGTAACGAGACTGCCGGACTTTCCCCGGGTGCTTACTGACGAATTAGCCCCAAACACAAGTTTCAGGTTTGATCGCCCACGAAATATTACACATCAACGATAATGAAAAAACTACACTGGATTCGTGTTCAGCATGCATTACTCTTTATAATCACGTACCTGGAGATTTGGAGAGCAAATATTATTGCAGATATTACAAAATTTCCTCGCGCAGAAAATTTCACTTTCACCTTCCGAAAACACGTTTGCCCTCGTAAAAATCATAAGACGGCAGGTAACCTGCCGAAACTCCGTTGGTCACATGGGTACTATAAGCAGCGTTTACAATGTTAATAGCGAGTTCGCACAATATACAGGTTCCGAGATATTTGATTTGACGGATTTACCCAGTTGACGGTCTAGCCCCGGTCTCCCCTACTTTTAATAATCTTTGAAACCAAAAAAAACAAAAATTTTTCAAACAAAAAATTTCGCAGATAAATAAAATTAACTTACTTTCTAATTTATTAAGGTTCCTGGATACTTATACAATTATATTTAAATTATGTAAAAAAACAGATAGTATGCAGTAAAATTAGTTCATTTTGATGTGTATTGCAAAATATTTGTTTAATTTTTTACCTTTAACGTCAAAATTTCAAAATATAGCTGTACAAGTACTCATGAGCCTTTATATTGTAACAAGAATAAGACCAAGAGTAGCAAGAATAAAACACTCCAAAGGTATGATATCTTTTGTTTAAATCTCTTTTGCCACTTCAATTTCGTAAAGTTTTGTTAAAAACTCAATTTCTATTTTTGACCTTTGTTCATACGAAAGTCTGCGTAAACCTTCAGATAAACGTAGTAAAAATCCATCAATCGGAGTTGGTTCCTTGTTTTCCTTCAGCGCTTGTATAAGACCTTCGTCAAATTTATCTACACTTTTGAATTTCTTCCTTTCTGTTAACAAAGCAATACATATTAATTAGTATTTCAATATTTATTTAAATTTAATTCATGTAAATAAAATAACAAACAAAAATTATACTTTTTGATGTTGCGGATATTGAAGAAGAGCCTGAAGTTGATTGCACATCATCCAAATCATTTATATTTGCACTTGGTGTAGATGTTTGTTCATTGTTAATTGCTTCTCTTAAAGAAGTTAACAATATAATTTTAGAAATTTTTATTACCTGTTATGAAAAGTCTTCTTTCATTATCCATCACTAATGAATGTAGAGTGTTCGCAAAGCAAGAATGCTGTTCAAGTTGGTCATGTTTTAATATCCAACTGCAATACCAACACTTATATTGTTCCTAAAAAATTAAAATATATAAATATATTAGTTGTTATACATACGCGTGCATCTTGTTGGTAGATAAAATACATATATAATGAATACTTTACCATGTCGTGTGAATTAATTGATATACTTTAGATGTAGAATATTATAATACTTTTGTAGGCGAATTTTTTACTAAACATTTAGAGAGCCTGTTCTCAGCAGTTCTCAGTGTCTTTAAAGCACAATTAACAGCGATTATAACAAAATACACATTGCGTACAGGTTATGCGACTATGTTTACCGGTTTTCGACAATGGCGTAGAATTGCGTGGAATTGCGTTCCGCTACTGTTCCGTTCCGGAAAATTTTTGCCATGGAGACCCAGGCCACGAAATAGCGGAACGGAATTAAGACGGAATTACTCTCATTGGCTAACCCCCCACCATAGCTTTTCCGTTATTGTTCCGTTCCGCTATTTCTTTCTCCGTGGAGACGCACCCTAAACAGCTGCTGCCAGTAAACTGAGTACTGCTAAGTGTACAAACGGGTAGTTCAATCACTCAACTATCATCAGAGGGAGCCATGAGCTCCATTTTTGGCGGGAACATTTGAAAATATATAATTGAAAAGGTCCTGGGGTCCGCTGGACCCCATGTGGCATTTAAGGGTTAAAACACTATTGCTTCTCTTAGAATATTAAAAACAGACAAAATAAAAAAGTTACAGAAAATGAAATTGTATTCTGAATTGCCTAGTGTGCGCAGAGCGCACGAAAGCATGACACGCACGAAAGAGCTAACCTAACTATACCTAACCAAATTTTTATAGATTTATCATACTTTGATACCGTACGGTCAGTGTCCTTAAAGTTCAATCATGCACTTCTTTAAATGTTCTATTACTTTTACTCAAATTTTTGTTTTAATCCTTATTATAGATTTTTTGCCACTGACAATTACATGTCCAAATATTACTTTTCCTACGTCTGCGTAAGCGCAATGTGAAAAACGGTCAATTTTAAGCGATCATATCTCGGAAACTACACGACAAATTGAACCCAAATTTAACACACATACGTATTAATATCTAAATTAGTTTTGCTGCAAGTTTAAAGAAAATCTGTAACTTTATTATTTTTGACCTAACTACCTTAAGAATGTTCGAGTCCGATCTCAAAAAAATATCAGAAATTGATGAAAATTGGTGAGCATGTTCTTTAAGACTTCCCACAGCTTCAATAAAAATTTGAAATTAATTATAGGACGCTTATTCGCGATTTTAAGAATGTATTGGAGGTATTTTTAATATATTCAGAAATGGAAAAATAATTTACTTAACGATTTAATTTTAAAGTTGATAAAATTAAAATTATATCTTATGGAAAATCGACATTTTTTGCTCTAAATATAAATTAAAATGTAAGATATTTCTAAAACTTTTTTTATATGTGAAACATACATCATTGATATTGTATTTTAAGTTTCAAAACTTTATAGGAAAAAAATTGTTTAACCCTCAATAGACGAAGACCTTTTCATATTCCCGTAGTTAAAGCGTTAAACAATGCTAATTATTTAAATGACAAAAAAACATACTTGAACTGTTAACGGTAATCCTTTCTAACATATAAAAAATTTTGAGTTGTTTGCCATACATGTATAGTCTTCATTTTAGTAATTTTGTATTGAAGATTTAACTTTTAGCAGAGATTGTACCGCTTGAACATCCTTAACCAACCTTGCTTTTCTAGAAACTCGCATAGCTTTTCTTCTCCATTTACCTTTATATCCTCAGATTTTCTACATTTTCTTTTTTTATTTACTCTTCTTACCTTCTCTTTTCTTTTTCTCCAAAATTTTACTTTAAACTTAATTTTCATCTGTTTTACTTCATATACTTTGCTCTTCTTAAGGTTTATTATTTTAGTTCCTTCATCTTTGTTTCCCTTTTTAATATATAATTTGAAGTTTCTCTGTCTAGGTTTAATAATTCCATTTCACGTACTTTCTCTTTATTCTGTATAATTTTGCTTTATTTATCATCTCCATATTTCTGTTTTATATAATATTGTACCTATTATCCATTAATGTGTCGAATATCTATATCATTCTTCTTTTATAGTCATAAACTCTTATATTATAAATAAATACAAAGGAAATAGCCATACGGTCCAAGCTTGGATCTTAGGCAGCTCAATATAATTATTTTCAATATGTAGGGGAGTCCGGGGCTAACTCGACACCGGGGCAAACTTGTCACTAGGCTTTTTGTCTATTTAAATTTATCGTAGAAACTTGCCTTTCCTATGGTAAATGCGTCTTCATATGCCAGCGTTGTCAACGGAATTTGGTGACATTCTGAGTTATGGTGTAACTTCTAGTGCGACATAAGCGTTTTCGATGGTAAAAAGTAATTTTTCTGATCTCTCGAAAATTTCTACTCCTTGATCGAGCTTTACTCTTATAAATCTACCATTAAGTGATTTTGATGGGAAATTTGATGCTCTATACGAATCCGATAATAGTTTTTGCATATTTTTAAAATTTATATGTTTTTGGAGTGACAAAAGTGAAAAACGACGTTTGGGGCAAAGTCGACACCACGCCACCGGGGCAAAGTCGACACTAATCTATTTCGATAAAGCGTTGTAAATAAGTCATTTGCTTTTGGCTTGCAGCAAAATAGTTTGTACATACAATAGAAAAAGACCAGTGATAGATACGGAAATAATGAAAGAAGCTGTACTTGCCGTAAAAAGGAAAAAATAAAGATCAAACATGCTGCAGAAATATTTGGGGTGTCAAGACAAATTGTCGTTTATCATGGCTCATGACAACATTGCACGCATGGCCGATTGCGAGTTTACCTGCATTAAGCGGAATCTACAATGAGAATTTAAGGCGTAAAATTTAAGCTTTAATTCTTAAACCGTAAGAAATTGACAAATCACAGTCGGGTATTCTTCTCATATTCGACTGTGATTTGTCAATTTCTTACGGCTTAAGGCTTAAAACTTAAATTTTACGCCTTAAATTTTTATTGTAGACTCCGCTTTAATTGTTTTTCAGACATGAGTTCAGAGGAAGATAATTGAAAGTTCAACAATTTTTTTTCTCATTATTTCCAATGATTTTTTTGCTTTATTCCGAATTTTTGTACTTTCTAAATACACGATAAACAACGTATTTTATTTTTAGACAATAAAAAAATAAGTTTTAGATTAAATTGTATCGATTAGACAAAGTGTCGAGTTTGCCCCGGCATTTTTCAATTTGAAAATTTGTCTTCGCGTCACTTTTCCTCTCCTGGGGGCAAAACAAAGCGACGTACAGCAAAACTTCCTTATACAATTTTGTACCTAAAGGAACACTCTTTAAATGTGTACCATTAAATTCGCTTGAAAATTTTAATTAGTTGTTGACAATTGCCTTTGAAGAAATCGTGTCGAGTTAGCCCCGGTCTCCCCTATTTAATACGCGTATTTTCCAAACTATTAAACTGCGCGCCGATTATTTGTCGGACTTAAAACACAGCTATTGTTGGAACATTAGAAATTCCCTCTCCTTTCCCTAATTAAATCGATATCGATTTAATATTAAAAACACTGTAAAAACTTATTGCGAAAAATATTACCCCAGCCAGGGTTCGAACCTGGAATCTCCCGCATTCCGTTCAGGCGTCTTACCAATTCGACTACCGGGGCATGTGGTAATATTTATATATTATATTATATCTTATATTATAAGTTTTCTTTACTTATCTTCCTTTCTCAAATATCATCAATTTTGTGTTTTCTATACTTATAATTAGAATCAATTTCTTGAATCTTTTCAACATTCCTATTCTCTTTAACGAGTTCAGTTCCTACTCACTTTTTGCTAATAATATAATATTATTTATATATTGTTCAGAATTCTTCTTTTCCTACTACCACTCCTTCCATCTGCTCTTTCTTCATCTCTTCTTCCAAATCCATGACATACGTTAAACAAGATAGAGGTCATAGCGCATCTTTGATACCTTAATTCTTTCTTTGTTCAAAACTCTGCCAATTTTCTATTCCTTATCTTTACTTCTTCTTTATTTCTTTATATGTTTTCATTATTTTTTTATCTTAGCTGTTATTTTCAACATTTCTCGTAATTTTCCTCTGCCCACTTTGTTAAACGTAGCCTTAAGATCAATAAAAAGTACAAAGATTTTTCTTTTTTTATTTATTTCTTTATTCACATTGTAGGTCAGCACATGCACTAATAAAAAACAAATACAAAACACTGGTATTTATGCATAAAAGGGACTTCTTTTTCGATTTGATTTATTTTTAAATATGTTGTTGGGGAAGTCATTCTATATATTGTATATATATATATATATATTGTATATATATATATATATATACAATATATAGAATGACTTAAATATGACTTAAATATATTTTTAAATATGTTGTTGGGGAAGTCACTCTATATATTGTATATATATATATATATATTGTATATATATATATATATATATATACAATATATAGAATGACTTCCCCAACAACATATTTAAAAATAAATCAAATCGAAAAAGAAGTCCCTTTTATGCATAAATACCAGTGTTTTGTATTTGTTTTTTATTAGTGCATGTGCTGACCTACAATGTGAATAAAGAAATAAATAAAAAAAGAAAAATCTTTGTACTTTTTATTGATCTTAAGGCTACGTTTAACAAAGTGGGCAGAGGAAAATTACGAGAAATGTTGAAAATAACAGCTAAGATAAAAAAATAATGAAAACATATAATTCTATATATTGTATATATATATATATATATATATATATATATATATATATATATACAATATATAGAATGACTCAGGAAGACTTCCTGTATCTCCAAAGCTATTTGAGTCCGACTCTTATATATATATATATATATATATATATATATATATATATATATATATATATATATATATAAGAGTCGGACTCAAATAGCTTTGGAGATACAGGCTAAAAAAGGATAAAAATAATAAATACAAAAATAAACGTTTAATGATGATGTATTCAACACTATCAATAGGAATCTGAAAGATTTCAGCCATTGCATCAAAGAATGCGGTAATCCGAGTGTCAAAGTTACATTTGACGATGTATGAACGAAGAAAAGTTATTTAAGGCAGCGAATCGTTTGTATATTGAACAGTCTTTTTATTATAGCAGAGAATGTGCTGTACAGATATTAAGCGTCAAAGTTAACGAAATAGAAATAATTTGTTAAAGCAGAGAATAGTTGGTATATGAAAAGTACATATTTATATGTACGATAAATAGTTGTTATATAAATATGTACTTTTCATATACCAACTATTCTCTGCTTTAACAAATTATTTCTGTTTCGTTAACTTCGACGCTTAATATCTGTAGCAGAAAAAATTTGTTAAAGCAGAGAATAGTTGGTATATGAAAAGTATGCTTTGTAAGTTAAAGCGAGGTCTACCCTGTACAGGGTTGGAGGGGGGTGGGGAGAAGGCCTTCGGTATTTATTATTTTTATCCTTTCTCAGCCTGTATCTCCGAAGCTATTTGAGTTTGACCCTTATATATGTATGAAATGACTCAGGAAGACTTCCCCAACAACATATTTAAAAATAAACCAAATCGGAGAGGAAGTCGCCTTTTATGCATAAATGCCAAAACACTTTATACCTTAAGAATTGGGCTCTTCAAATCGTTAAAACTCGGCGAAAATTTGGTGGTTTATTTAAATTTTAAACTCGAAATTATTTCTAGAAATTACAGGTTTAGATTCAAAATTGTTTAAGTAACTTGGTCAAAATCGTAGGAAAGTTAGAAAAACGTTTTGTAAACAAAATGTTGTAGTTTATGGAACTTTAGTCAAATTTTTTGAGAAAAGTTTTTTATCAAGTTACAGAGTGTCAAAAATATGTAAGGAACAAAACAATATGTTTTTTTAAAGCACAGAACAAGGAAGATAAGAGAATTTTTAAACCACCTATAACGCGTTAAAGTTAAAACTTCAAGTTTCAATGCTTTCTCTTTTTACAAAAATGACTTCTCCAATACAAATCTCAAAATATCGTATAATACAAACTCTGTATCATTATTATCAGGTATATTGTTTCAACAACTTAAGTGATTTTTTTTTTAAATTTTTTGTGGTTGATCTACCTAATGATACGTTTAATTGTATATGGAATTTCTAGAAAATTGGTCAAAACTTATTTTACGTAGAAGAAGTGGTAAAATTGTTTATATACTTTATATATCAACTATTCTCTGTTTTAACAAATTAATTTGGTAATTATTTATTAATTAACAGAGTAGGAGTACAGGGAGAAGGGCTCCGCCCTTCCCCTGTTCGCGAGTAACTAAATAATATTTACATTTGATTTACATCATTAATTATGGTTAAAACAGAGAATACCTTATATTTATGGTTGCTAACACATAAAATTGTACATATATTATGCTATAATTATACTATATTTATGTGATTATGTCAAATGTAATTATACTACATTTTTCAAGTTATTTTGTTATTAACTTTTTAATAAAAAACGAGCGACGGCTAAAACCTTCTGAAGATTACTCAGAAGAGCGACCTTGACAACATATGTCAAGGTCAAGGTCATCGAGGGTACCTTCTTTAAACCTTACTTTTACCGTTTGAAAACAGCGTTGAAAGATATAATTAAAAATTTTACTATTATTGATATAGTTTGTATTTACATTAGAGGTAAAGTCGTAAAGATAAAACTAACTATTAGATATTATATATATATATAATTCTTAATTATGTATTATGTATGTACGTACATATTTAAATAAATATTATGTTTACACGTCTACATTAATACATAAATAATTCATATAATCAATATTAATATAATTACCCCTCATAATTGTAATAACTTATAATTTATTTACTTCCATTTTTATGAAAATCTTTTTCTTAATGTATTCTCTCTTTATGTATAATAATCTTAGGCTGGTATTCATAGTTTTCAAGACGTCTTAAGTAATGTCTTAAGACGCTAATACGGCTCTGTGATTGGTTCATGACATCTTAAGATTGAACTTAAGACTTAAAAAACTATGAATGCCGGCCTTAAAACTTATTTGATATTACTCATCAAGATAATCAAAATTTAATTTTAAAAAATTAAAAGAAAATTTTTAATAAAATTTGTGAAATAAAAGGCTCATATTATTGAAGAAAAGTTAAATTTTGAAAATAAAAAAGATTAAACCAATATAACCGCTGCCATCATAATTATAAAATAAAATAAATTTGATGTGTCTTATATATTATCACGTTATCCATTAAAAATTAGCCAGAAATTATACAGAAAAAGATTATATTGTAGTTTTGCATAAATATATGAAGTTACGTGCAAGATAAAAAGAAATAAAGAATATGTTTGTAATAATTTTATTTTATTACTAATTGTAAGTATATTATACCCGTTATTTCACGGAACTCGCATATGAAATCCGGACCCAGAGTCACCGATTCAGTTCAAACTGTGAGTTAAAAAAACGTAAATTTTTTAAAAATTTTAAACCCATGGGTTCAGCGGGGGCGCTGCTATCAATTCCTTGACATGTCGCGTTCCGACATCGCTTCAAAGTAAATTTTCACCAATTTATTTTTATTTTTTTTTTTAAACGTGTACATTTTTATGTAAAATTCCCTGTTCTTTCCAATAAAAATATTTTTAATTCCCTCAAAATTAAAGAAAGCACTAAAAACAATAATTTAAAAGAACCCTGTTTTTTTGTGTTTTCCCCAAAGTTTATTTCAAAATGAATATTTTTATTGAAAAGATAAATCTCAATGGATAGAACCAAAATGAAATAAATAAATTAATTTGTAATAATTTCTAATTATATTTTCGTCTTTATTAATGATTTTTAATTAAGTAGTTGTACAGCCATCAGTCTATTTTTATTTTTATAGAGTTCAAAGATGTTGAAATTACTTTTGCACGCGCGTATCTTACAATGTTATTCAGAGGAACTATTGCGTGTTGACTCTGAGTGCTTTTCACTGTATTGTGTGTAGCATACCGTGATTTTAAAAATATTTTTGTTTTTTAATAAGTTTTGTGAGACATCAGTAATTTTGGAGTAGAAGCTGAGTGGCACTTTTTTGCAACAGTAAAGCGTCTCGCTACTCGAGCAAGCTTGCAGAAAGGTTCTTTCGAAAATATAATTAGAAATAGTCACTAATTTATTTATTTATTTTATTTTGGTTCTACCCATTGAGAGAAAAAGCTAAAAACTACATTTATTATTTAAAAAAATTCGCTCTTTCCAATGAAAATATTTATTTTGAAATAAACTTTGTGGAAGACATAAAAAATAAGGTTTTTCTAAAAAATCATCGTTTTTAGTGCTTTCTTTAATTTCGAGAAAATTGAAAATATTTTCATTAGGAAGAGCAGAAAATTTTACATAAAAATATACATGTTTGAAAAAAATTACAGAAAAGAAGAAATTGGTGAAAATTTACTTTGAAGCGATGTCGGAACGCGATATGTCAAGGGATTGATAGCAGTGCCCCAGCTGAACCCACGGATTTAAAATTTTTAAAAAATTCACGTTGTTTTATCTCACATTGACGAACGTTTTCTTGCAGTTTGAACGGAATCGGTGACTATGAGTCCGGATTTCACATGCGGACTCCGTGAAATGATCCATATATACATATCTCTAAAGAAAATTTTTTATTATGCGTACTATTTTAAATTAACATAAAGAATATTGCAGTGCAATTAATCTTTTTTGTGTGAACGTTTCTTCGGTACCTTTACAGTACATACGTGATGGCCTGTTACTCTCTCTTTCGCGACGCTATTTTTCCCTACTTAAAAGTATTTTAAAATATGTGAACAAAATCACAAAACATCTGTCTGCATTGTAGTTGACGATTTTATAGTAATTTTGATAAACATTGTTTATTTAATAATTTCTAGCAGGCTAATTTTACAGTTACGAGCAGATGTATATTTTGGCTCGGACGACGTAGACCCACGTATGCCAATAAAAGGTTAAGAAAAGTGCTATAACTGTAATATGTATACAACACAAAGAAGTTTCAAGTATAATAAGATATCGTAAGATAAAATAATCACTCAACTTTAATTTGACAATTCAAAATAAAACCAATTTTTATTCAACAATAAAAATATAAAGTCAACTTTAATTATTTAATTATAAAAAACATAAAAATACTGCACTATATTGATGCTTTAATCATAAAGAATATAAGAAAAATTACGGACGAACACACTATAATCGTCTTTATAATCGACGGGTTACGCACAAAATAAATTGAAATATAAACCTTACCTCCTTCTTTCTCTTTCTCATTCCTTTCTCTCTCTCTCTCTCTCTCTCTCTCTCTCTCTCTCTCTTTTATCTCTTGTTTTCTTCTTTCTTCCACTTCATTAGACTGTAAAAATTCCAAATTAGGAACCAAGGGGGACAGCGAGGAAATCCGAGGAATGTGCGTACGAAGCGTTATAGACAGCCACGCTCACCAACACGGCACAATCAACAATACCGCTCATCGACGTCAGGGCCGTCAAGGGGGCCTACGACAAGATCGCGATGCTTCTGCTGTGGAAAACCAGGTCACATGATGGACGACTGTTGGTACCGAGACTGCACCGGCAACGGGTGCGGAGCACGGGGACACCTACAAGCCAATTGCAAGGAGCAGACGCAACACGGGAAAAAGCCGGTCAAGAAAATGCAGCA
The DNA here is from genome assembly GCA_035220615.1 of Leptothorax acervorum. Taxonomy (NCBI): domain Eukaryota; kingdom Metazoa; phylum Arthropoda; class Insecta; order Hymenoptera; family Formicidae; genus Leptothorax; species Leptothorax acervorum. Next base: position 31,749 of record JASTWQ010000570.1, read on the forward strand.
AAGCAAAGAATCGAGCGAGTCCGAGTCGGAGTCAGAATGGTACGCAGACTTGTTTTCGGTTAAAGGGAAATCGAGTAAATGTAATTCAATTAAAGTAAAACCACAATTTCTATGGGTTAAGGTAGAGGGGCGAGGGTTGAACATGGAGGTCGACGGCGGCGCGGATGTCTCATTAATAAGCGAAAAGGAGTATAAAGGCCCTTGCACAATGCTAGGCAACAGGCAATAGGAACAGGAAATAACCTCAAATTCGTCAATACAAACCTAAAAAATTCGAACGATATGATTGGTTGGCAACAGGCAATAGGCACAGATTTTCCAATGTGACGGAAATTCTGTGCCTATTGCCTGTTCATTGTCTATTCTGCATAAATACAAGGTTTTTGATTTCTGTTCCCTGTTCCTATTGCCTGTTGCCTAGCATTGTGCAAGGGGCTTTAGAATAATTTTGCGGGGATAACATTAGTCGCCTTGGATACAACACTAAGTTACTACGGGGGTGAGGAGAGCGAACCGATAGGAATGTTAAGAGATATAAGCGTGAAATACGGAAAAATTAAAACGACGGGAAAACTATACGTGATGGGGAAGACCGGAAAACCCCTACTCGGACGCGATTGGTTATATAAATTAGGGTTGTTGCCTCTAGGGATAGAGTAGTCGGAACAAAAAATAACAGAATTAAAACAAATGAAACAGCAGACGAAAGAAGAGGGGACAATTCAAAGAACGCTAGAGCAGATCTTCAACAAGTATTCAAGTTTATTTTCGGAGCGGGAACGGGAAGGTATAGGTAAATACCCGATTCAGGCTAGAGTATTTATTCGACTAACTGATACAGCTAACTGATACAGCTAAGTGTCGGCTTTCGCTCCAGCTCTCCCCACTCTCTGCACTCTCCCATCCGCGCTCTCACACATGTACATACACCACAAGTAGTATCTATCTATTTTTAATTTTTATTTTATAATGTTTATCCACACCTGTATATAAAATCATATTATATAAAATCATAAACAATCAAATATTATGTATTATATAAAATATGTATAGGTATTACCATATACATATTTTATAAAAATATTATCAAGTTCAATTATCAATTTAATTATCTTGTCTAACATTATTTACATCTGACTTTAATATATCATTGCAAGTTTTACCTTCTGTATTTGATCAACCATTATATCTTGTTTCTTTTGAAACTAATTAAAACTATATAGGCAAATAATATAATATCCATGATGTAGTGTGTTAAAATAATTAGCAATACACATATTAAAAAACTACTAATTTGTCTCTAAACAATAACACTTATTTACCTTATTAAATAGTAAGGAACACACTATAATCGTCTTTATAATCGACGGGTTACGCACAAAATAAATTGAAATATAAACCTTACCTCCTTCTTTCTCTTTCTCATTTTATTCTCTCTCTCTCTCTCTTTCTCTCTCTCTCTTTTATCTCTTGTTTTCTTCTTCTTCCACTTCATTAGACTTTGTAAAAATTCCAAATTAGGAACCAAGGGGGACAGCGAGGAAATCCGAGGAATGTGCGTACGAAGCGTTATAGACAGCCACGCTCACCAACACGGCACAATCAACAATACCGCTCATCGACGTCAGGGCCGTCAAGGGGGCCTACGACAAGATCGCGATGCTTCTGCTGTGGAAAACCAGGTCACATGATGGACGACTGTTGGTACCGAGACTGCACCGGCAACGGGTGCGGAGCACGGGGACACCTACAAGCCAATTGCAAGGAGCAAACGCCACACGGGAAAAAGCCGGTCAAGAAAATGCAGCAATGCAAAGAATCGAGCGAGTCCGAGTCGGAGTCAGAATGGTACGCAGACTTGTTTTCGGTTAAAGGGAAATCGAGTAAATGTAATTCAATTAAAGTAAAACCACAATTTTTATGGGTTAAGGTATCGGGGCGAGGGTTGAACATGGAGGTCGACGGCGGCGCGGATGTCTCATTAATAAGCGAAAAGGAGTATAAAGGCCCTTGCACAATGCTAGGCAACAGGCAATAGGAACAGGAAATAACCTCAAATTCGTCAATACAAACCTAAAAAATTCGAACGATATGATTGGTTGGCAACAGGCAATAGGCACAGAATTTCCAATGTGACGGAAATTCTGTGTCTATTGCCTGTTAATTGTCTATTCTGCATAAATACAAGGTTTCTAATTTCTGTTCCCTGTTCCTATTGCCTGTTGCCTAGCATTGTGCAAGGGGCTTTAGAATAATTTTGCGGGGATACCATTAGTCGCCTCGGATACAACACTAAGTTACTACGGGGGTGAGGAGAGCGAACCGATAGGAATGTTAAGAGATAAGCGTGAAATGCGGAAAAATTAAAACGACGGGAAAACTATACGTGATGGAGAAGACCGGAAAACCCCTACTCGGACGCGATTGGTTATATAAATTAGGGTTGTGGCCTCTAGGGATAGAGCAGTCGGAACAAAAAATAACAGAATTAAAACAAATGAAACAGCAGACGAAAGAAGAGGGGACAATTCAAAGAACGGTAGAGCAGATCTTCAACAAGTATTCAAGTTTATTTTCGGAGCGGGAACGGGAAGGTATAGGTAAATACCCGATTCAGGCTAGAGTATTTATTCGACTAACTGATACAGCTAAGTGTCGGCTTTCGCTCCAGCTCTCCCCACTCTCTGCACTCTCCCATCCGCGCTCTCACACATGTACATACACCACAAGTAGTATCTATCTATTTTTAATTTTTATTTTATAATGTTTATCCACACCTGTATATAAAATCATATTATATAAAATCGTAAGCAATCAAATATTATGTATTATATAAAATATGTATAGGTATTACCATATACATATTTTATAAAAATATTATCAAGTTCAATTATCAATTTAATTATCTTGTCTAACATTATTTACATCTGACTTTAATATTTCATTGCAAGTTTTACCTTCTGTATTTGATCAACCATTATATCTTGTTTCTTTTGAAACTAATTAAAACTATATAGGCAAATAATATAATATCCATGATGTAGTTTGTTAAAATAATTAGCAATACACATATTACTATAAAAAACTATACTAATTTGTCTCTAAACAATAACACTTATTTACCTTATTAAATAGTAAGGAACACACTATAATCGTCTTTATAATCGACGGGTTACGCAAAAAATAAATTGAAATATAAACCTTACCTCCTTCTTTCTCTTTCTCATTTTATTCTCTCTCTCTCTCTCTCTCTTTCTCTCTCTCTCTTTTATCTCTTGTTTTCTTCTTTCTTCCACTTCATTAGACTTTGTAAAAATTCCAAATTAGGAACCAAGGGGGACAGCGAGGAAATCCGAGGGATGTGCGTACGAAGCGTTATAGACAGCCACGCTCACCAACACGGCACAATCAACAATACCGCTCATCGACGTCAGGGCCTTCAAGGGGGCCTACGACAAGATCGCGATGCTTCTGCTGTGGAAAACCAGGTCACATGATGGACGACTGTTGGTACCGAGACTGCACCGGCAACGGGTGCGGAGCACGGGGACACCTACAAGCCAATTGCAAGGAGCAGACGCAACACGGGAAAAAGCCGGTCAAGAAAATGCAGCAAAGCAAAGAATCGAGCGAGTCCGAGTCGGAGTCAGAATGGTACGCAGACTTGTTTTCGGTTAAAGGGAAATCGAGTAACTGTAATTCAATTAAAACCACAATTTCTATGGGTTAGGGTAGAGGGGCGAGGGTTGAACATGGAGGTCGACGGCGGCGCGGATGTCTCATTAATAAGCGAAAAGGAGTATAAAGGCCCTTGCACAATGCTAGGCAACAAGCAATAGGAACAGGAAATAACCTCAAATTCGTCAATACAAACCTAAAAAATTTGAACGATATGATTGGTTGGCAACAGGCAATAGGCACAGAATTTCCAATGTGACGGAAATTCTGTGTCTAATGCCTGTTTATTGTCTATTCTGCATAAATACAAGGTTTCTGATTTCTGTTCCCTGTTCCTATTGCCTGTTGCCTAGCATTGTGCAAGGGGCTTTAGAATAATTTTGCGGGGATACCATTAGTCGCCTCGGATACAACACTAACCCATACAGCACATGTAGATACTGAGAATGTTCAAAGGATATCGCAGCAGTATATTGCGTATATTCCCAAAACATTCGAGATACGTACTACGATTTATTGCGAACATACTGAGAACATTTCTATTTACGCCTTTTTTGAGTTCGTAGTACATACTGAGAATATTTCGCAGTAAGGACCAAGAATATCAGGAGTACCAATATAGAACCAAGGATAGAATGTGCACGGTATATACTTTTTTTTTAGGTATATACGTATTACGTTAGGTTGTTGTAATTAAATCGGTTTTAATGCAGGTATGAACGGAGGCCGCAAGAAAGCACACTCCTCAAAAATATGTTACAACACTTATCAGAGGCCCGGAGAGTGAGCACGCTCTGACTGGCGTCACTGGCGATTCTGCGAACGCTAAATAATCTCGCGATCAAGACGTTTCCCTATATAGGGATCGATGTTGAATCTTGAATACGGATTACGGGCTCGGTGATGCGCCACATATTGAGCGCGAGCCGTACTATTCCCGGCGCGCAAGCCCGCGTTGCGCGCGCTCCGTCGTATGTTCGTAGCGGACAGCAGGGGCCTATTGCACAATAATTTCCAATTAATAATATTAGTAAAAAACAAAGCTCTTTCACTAATATTATTAATTTGTAAATTATTGTGCAATAGACCCCTACCGCCACATAATTTATAGAGCAAAACAATAACAGAAAAATGATGATCCCTTATAATTAAATAGTTATTATTAAATAATATTTGAAGTAAATATTAATATTAAATAAATTTTTTTTTAAGTTATAGTAAATAAATAATATAAAATAAATATTATCGTCATCCAATAAAGATTTTTGTTTAATATAAAATAAATATTAAATTAATGTCAAATAAATGTTAAATAAATGTTTTCTTAAATTATTATTGCAAATAAATAATCAATATAACATAAATATTATATTATTCTTGAATAATTGTTAAATAAATGTTTTTTAAAATCATTATTGTAAATAAATAATTTATGTAAAATAAATATCAACTAATGTTGAATACATGTGAAATACAGGTTTTTTCAAATCATTATTGCAAATAATTAATTAATATAAAATAAATATTAAATTAATGTTGAATAAATGTTAAATAAATGTTTTTTTTTAAATTATTTTTGCAAATAATTAATCAATATAGCACAAATATTAAATTAATGTTGAATAAATGTTAAGTAAATGTTTTGTCAAATTATTATTGTAAATAAATAATTTATGTAAAATGAATATTAAATTAATGTTGAATAAATGTTAAATGTTTTTTTCAAATCATTATTGCAAATAAATTATTAATGTAAAACAAATATTAAATCAACATTAAATAAACGTAAAATAAATATTTTTTGTAAATTATTATTTCAAATAAATAATTAATGTAAAATTAATATTAATTAAATAAACATTAAATAAATATTATTTTTACAATGAATTGTAAAAATGTATAATTAATAAAAAATAAATATTTAAAAAACATTTAAGAAACATTGTCTGCTGATTGGGTATGGATTAGAATATAATGTCTCAGATTGGAAATAATCTGCGAAAGCAACATTAAAACCGATTATAATTTGTTCAGAATTAAAATCGATTACTTCTTAATCCGGGAGCGGATTAAACTGATTAAAACCGATTAAAACAGATGTTTTAATCGGTTTTAATCGAACATTTTCGGCAAAGAGGCGAAAGCAACACACTGCAAGCAGATTTAACTGATTTGGCGTCGTCGCGGCGAAAGCAACACGTCGCGAGCGGACTTAAGCCGAATCGGCGTCGTCGGCGAAAGCAACACACCGCGAGAAAACTTTGGCGCTGTCGTATACCAGGCGAAAGCAACAAGCCGGGAACGGACAACCCAGCTCGTAGGCCGTAGGCCGAAAGTTTACGCGCGCGCGCCGTTCCGACCCGTATTCAATTTATATATTCTGAGTAATATACGAGAATTTACGAAAAATAATATACTACTCAGAGATATTACAAGTACTTCCTGAGAATTTACGAAAAATAATATACTACTGACAGATGTTACAAGTACTTCCTAAGAACTTATGAGAAATAATGTACTACTAGAAATGTTATAGAAATATTTGAAGTATATTATATACGGTACGTATATTCACAGTACGAGTACAGAATATTCGAATGATATCATGTGCTGTATGGGAAGTTACTACGGGGGTGAGGAGAGCGAACCGATAGGAATGTTAAGAGATATAAGCGTGAAATACGGAAAAATTAAAACGACGGGAAAACTATACGTGATGGGGAAGACCGGAAAACCCCTACTCGGACGCGATTGGTTATATAAATTAGGGTTGTGGCCTCTAGGGATAGAGCAGTCGGAACAAAAAATAACAGAATTAAAACAAATGAAACAGCAGACGAAAGAAGAGGGGACAATTCAAAGAACGGTAGAGCAGATCTTCAACAAGTATTCAAGTTTATTTTCGGAGCGAGAACGGGAAGGTATAGGTAAATACCCGATTCAGGCTAGAGTATTTATTCGACTAACTGATACAGCTAAGTGTCGGCTTTCGCTCCAGCTCTTCCCACTCTCTGCACTCTCCCATCCGCGCTCTCACACATGTACATACACCACAAGTAGTATCTATCTATTTTTAATTTTTATTTTATAATGTTTATACACACCTGTATATAAAATCATAAACAATCAAATATTATGTATTATATAAAATATGTATAGGTATTACCATATGCATATTTTATAAAAATATTATCAAGTTCAATTATCAATTTAATTATCTTGTCTAACATTATTTACATCTGACTTTAATATATCATTGCAAGTTTTACCTTCTGTATTTGATCAACCATTATATCTTGTTTCTTTTGAAACTAATTAAAACTATATAGGCAAATAATATAATATCCATGATGTAGTGTGTTAAAATAATTAGCAATACACATATTACTATAAAAAACTATACTAATTTGTCTCTAAACAATAACACTTATTTACCTTATTAAATAGTAATCTTAACACAGAAAAACACAGAAAAACGGAAGCAGTATGATTTATGTAGTATTAGCAAATTAGTCAATTCTTTCATATCCATGTTTAATCACTCTACTATTTTTTTCTCTTTCATTCCTTTTTTTACTTTTCTCCTTTCTTCTTTCGTTATTTTATTCCTTTTATTAATTTTATCCAAATATTGTAAATCTTGTTTACGTTGCAGATCCATGTATAGATGTAACCTTGTATTAAGCAATGTCAACAGTGTGAAAACAAATACCGTTCACTGAAAATAAAATATAACACAAAGTATCATTTTTTATAAAAAATTAAGAATAAAGATTATAATAGAAATGTTTTGTATAACTTATCTGAAAAACAATTATTAATAAATACATCCAAAAGGAGTGGAGAAGTCTTTGTTGACGTAGAAGCAAATGCTAAAATAAAATATTTAAATCTCTAAATGCTTGAAATGAATTAAATACTTAAATTCAAACAATTAATATTGCACTATTACTATCACACTATTAATTCCTTGATACACACAACTGTCAAAATATGACAGCTACTTACGAAGTAAGCGCAACGAGATTAATTTGACATCCACGTATGACAGTTACTCTTGTAGCACGAAGTGAGCCAAGCGAGAGAACCAATCGGCATCACGGAAAAGCGGCAACAATAAAATCTTTTACATGCTTTTTTTAAAAGAGGACTAGCACACACGCGCGCTACGCGCGCGCTTTAAACTTTTTCCGTTCCATTTCACCTTAAAACACTCGTCCCACATCACCATTTCTCTCCGTTAAAATGTACTCCCTTTCTCATCCACTGTACCAATGTCCATTCGCCACCTCGCATTTCTTTTTTTCTCTCCGCTCACTTCACATATCTGTCTCTCCCATATTTTGTTTTCTTCTTTCTTTTTACTTCTCGCATAAGACTTATCACACTTCGCTTCTTCGGCTCTCATTTTTCGTTTTTTTTTTTGCACTTCACATTTGTTATCCCCTCTGCTTTTACTTCTCCCATACTTCCTTTTTCTTCACTAATTATCTTTCCTTCCATTTTTTCAATATTTCCACCATCACCTCTAATTTTCTTTATTTTTTACTTTATTTACTGAAAGATAATCTATCACATACACGTTCTTTGTTAGTAATTTGTCTTATTTTTTCCTTTATTTATCGAAAGATAATCTATTACATACTTTTCACATTCTTTATCCCACTATACCTTCTTTTGCTTTTCCTTTTCCCGCTCTTCCTTTTTCTCCTATTCTTTTAATCTTTTCCACCACCATCCTTTTTTTTATTTTTAATTATTATTTTACCATCCCTAATATTTTGTTTTTATTTATATTTATATTTATCTGTTTATTTATTTATTTACTTATTTTTCTTTATTTCTTTGTTTTTCTTTATTTCTTTATTTATCGAACTCGTCGACATCTTAATGAACCAACCACTCTCGCGTGGAAAAGTGATAGTAATAATATATATCGACAGCGCGATACATATCGACTCAAGACACATCAACTTCTCGATCAAAATTAATTTTTTTAAGTTTTATTTCTTTTCTTCTTCTTCTCTTTATTTTATAAAAACCTTGATTGTAAAAAAAATGTAAGAATTGTACACAGCAAATAAATTTCTTTATAATTTTATTATAATTATAATTATTATTAAAATAATTATAAATTATAGCATTAATTATATATATTATTACTTAAAAAATAAATTCCATGATCCCTTTTAGCACATTAAATTAGGAAAATTAAAATAATAAGTGTAATATTATAATATAGGTACAACACAAGGCAATAATTAATTATATTTATTAATGTAATACAATTATTTATTAATACATTGTACTAAGAATCTAAAGTATACATAGTATGCATTCAATACTACAACCGCTAACTAAGCGCTCAATGATAGAAAAATGACGGACAAATAGAAATGTTCACGGGACAGATACGGTACGGGCACGGCACGGCCATGTCTGAATCGACCCTAAGTGGTTGTAGTACTAAATGCACATATACTCGCAATTCGTTGGATAAATAATGCGTTATGTACATCACGCGTGAAACGAAATGCACCTCTCTGCACAATTCTCTTACTTATTATTTTACTTCTCCGTTTCTCCGATTTTTAGTACATATATGCATCATCGTTTTGTACTTTATGGCTGACATTTTTAGATTCAAGCTGCATTTTTACGAGCCTCTAAAACCGATCGTTCGCATATACTCTGGCACCTTATCACATAAGACAATAATTCTAATGTCCTGTTTATGATTTATTCTAGACACGAGTGCAACATCTTCTTTATATAGTCATAAACGATGACGCAAAATCTTCTAGTAGCTGAGTCAGTGGTATTATCGTAATCGAAATTGTCGATTCTGAAGGCACTGGTTGTCCTTGCATATCCAGAGATGCTGACAGAGCTAGTATCATAATATCTAGACATAAAACATTTTTAATTTTTATAAATTTGTTAAAGAATAGGGTAGTTAAATAGGCAGTTGCAAGAATTTACAAATGGCTTACCCTATAACCTTTGCCTCGTTGCTGCGTCACCAGGTAGTAATATCATCCCATTCATCAATGCTCTACGTAGAACTTTAATCGTATCTGATTTCAAATATGGATACGTGCCCATAGAAATTAGATTCCTGAAACTCGGTTGATCCCATAAGATGGGCTTTAAATGGATCGCATACATTACGTATACTATAGTTTTTCAGTGCTCACAGTGAATTTCGGAACCCAGTTACAGATAAACAAATATTATGATTGCATTTAGTAGACTGCAGCTCAGTGAGCGCTCAGTATAATTCTTTATTATGATTAGTTCTTGCATGTAATTCTTCTCTGGATCTAAGTATAAAAACCAAATATCCCAGACAGCACGCATTTCTTACCTTTAAAAAATATAATTCTTTTAAATCCATAGATAACTCGTAGATAACTCTCACTTTTGTTATCCATTAGAACAATGTTAAGTCTGTTATGCTAAGTCTGGTAGAAGTGCAGTCTTCGGTATTTTATTTAACTGGACAACAGTTACCGGAATTTGGAATACTGGTCCTTTTTGCTATGTTAGTTACATCATATGCTCGTACACTGAAGGTTGTAAATATAAACTGTTGCAATCTTTTTAAAATGTTTAATATAATATAATAAAAAATATTTATTTTACCTAGTAGCATGAACAACGTCTGATAAATTAATAGCTTCAACTCTAATAGCAAAATAACGAGGCATATACATCAAATCCAGATATATCGGAAATTAAACCCAGGAAGCATCACATACAAGTGTTAACTTCAAATTAAAATCAATTTTACGTGCTGGATCTGCAAAACGACAAAACCTTATTTATACAGAAATATTATTTTGTATATTATTTATTCTAGAGATCTGACATCATGATAATAAAATAAAAAAAGGACAATTGTGTGCAAAACATTGTTATATGTAATGTTATCTATATTTTCTCTTTTTATGAATACTGATTCAACCGTAATTGCATAATCCTTTGGGCAATCAATTACACCAGTTCTCATATGAATGCCTTTAGAATTATTAATACCTCAGTTGACAGCAAAGCGTACGTCTCTTTCGGAAGCATCACAATATACGAGACGAGATTATCAAATGCACAACACATCCTGGTGCACATACTATTACCCCAGTACCTCCATCTTTCATTGGACCATTGGACCACGGGAGAACCAAGTATATGACGGGAGAACCAAGTATATGGCGTTTCTGGCATCTCTTCTCTTAAAGAATATTCAACTACTATCATATCAGATAATAAATAATCACCAACGCTAATAATACTGTTTGAACTGATGTCTGGGGGAGTTCGTATATATTTTTGAAAGTATTTGTAAAACACATAACGCATTAAAAATTAACTTTCTGAATATATTTTACATTTATAATATTAATACAAATTGAATTATGCAATAAAATTGATTTAAGAAACTAATACAATAGAAAGTATACATAAAAAAGAAAATTAATAATAGAATTTTATTATATTTACCAATAGTACACAAAGCTGGTCCAAGATTGTCAGCAGATGCAACCCAAGTTACGCCATATTCGTCAATAACTTCGTTCATTAATTCTCCTATTCTACCTGTATTCGAACAATGAGCATGTTCTTCATAGCTCATGTTTATGACATAAAAATTCTCTTTGTGTTGCATTATATATGTAGATCATCGCTCGTACTACAGAGGTTCCAGTTTCCATTGTGTTAATACGTCCATCACCAATAGTTAGTAAAATAATCTGATGTCACTCCATTCAATTTTGGATTATCAAGAAAATATGCACCCGCGTTTAATGCCACATATGTGTTCCATAACTTGCTATAATTCAATTAAAAGAAAAAATCCAGTCAAAAAATCAACATTTAATTTTACAAAACTATAAGACAATTTTTTATCATACTTGCAACATAAAATAACAATTTCTAATATATTGCCCTTTCATCATGGATATTAATATGTATACCTAATATTTAACTGGTCTTCTTGAGAGAGAAAGAGAGAAAGAGAGAGAGAGAAGCAAAATCCCTCGTGACAGAATATTCACCAAGAAAAACGCCAGTTTCCAAATTACCTACTTCAGAAGTATCAATACATGCTCTGTCATGGAAAAGATAGGCACTAAATTAAATAAGATAGTATAATGTAAATCATTTAGATTTCAACCAAACAGGTACGTGCATATTTAGGCTTATCACATACTCAGAATATGCCATGATTACCTCCAAACTCCAAATGTTACCATCGTAGAGAACAACGCAATCATAAGTAGGTCCTACATTGCAACTTTTTTCCAATATTATTCAATACTTCAACTCGAACTTCAAATTCTTCCTTTTGCAGTCTTTCTTTCAAAATCGATAATTGTGAATTTTTACTCTCAAATTCCTACGAATGGCGAACCGCGAATCACGAATCACGAATCGCGCATAGTCTGGCCCCAGCTTGACGCCAAAGATTCGTGTCGTTCGCCAATGTCTCGTAAAGCTGGGGCCAGACTATGCGCGATTCATGGTTTGTGATTCGCGGTTCGCCATTCGTAAAAATTCGTGAATAGTGTGTATAGGCAGATTTGTCAAATTCGCATTCGGCATTTGATGTTTACCATTCACGCCGATTCGCCAGCAGTGCGGTTTTTTGACGAAATCAAAGAAATGACGAACGCACAATCAAGGAAATGACGAACGCATGATTCGTTGTTGTTGCACACGGGCCAAAGCAACGCGAATCAACACGAATCAACACGAATTGATCATTTAGGGCGATTCGCGCTCTTTGATCTCGCCAAGAAACCGCTCCGCTGGCAAAACTGCGCGAATGGTGAACAGCGAATGCGAATTCGACGAATCTGCCTATACACACTATTCATGAATCTTATACGAATAGTGAATCGCGAATCACAAACCACGAATCGCGCATAGTCTGGCCCCACCTTTATACGAATAGCGAATCACGAACCATGAATCGCGCATAGTCTGGCCCCACCTTTAAGCTGGGGCCAGACTATGCGCGATTTGTGGTTCGTGATTCGCGATTCGCTATTTGTATAAAACTGGGGCCAGACTATGCGCGATTCGTGGTTCGTGATTCGCGGTACGCCATTCGTAAAGATTCATACGAATCACGAATCGCGCATAGTCTGGCGCCAAAGATTCGTATAGATTCGTATCGTTCGCCAATGTCTCGTAAGATTCGTGAATAGTGTGTATAGGCAGATTCGTCGAATTCACATTCGGCATTCGCTGTTTACCATTCGCGCCGATTCGCCAGCGGTGCGGTTTTTTGACGAAATCAAAGAAATGACGAACGCACAATACAAAAAAAAATAAACGCACGATTCGTTGTTGTCGCACACTGGCCAAAGCAACGCGAATCAACACGAATCAACACGAATTGATCATTCATGGCGATTCGCGCTCTTTGATCTCGCCAAAAAACCGCTCCGCTGGCGAAACGGCGCGAATGGTGAACAGCGAATGCGAATTCGACGAATCTGCCTATACACACTATTCACGAATCTTATACGAATAGCGAACCGCTAATCACGAACCACGATTCGAAAAAGCGCTTCGCTGGCGAATCGGCGCGAATGGTAAACAGTTGATGCGAATTCGACGAATCTGCCTATACACACTATTCACGAATCTTATACGAATAGCGAATCGCGAATCACGAACCACAAATCGCGCATAGTCTGGCCCCAGCTTAAGATTCGTGAATAGTGTGTATAGGCAGATTCGTCGAATTCGGATCAACTGTTTACCATTCGCGCCAATTCGCCAGCGAAGCGCTTTTTCGAATCGTGGTTCGTGATTAGCAGTTCGCTATTCGTATAAAGCTGGGGCCAGACTATGCGCGATTTGTGGTTCGTGATTCGCGATTCGCTATTCGTATAAGATTCGTGAATAGTGTGTATAGGCAGATTCGTCGAATTCGCATCAACTGTTTACCATTCGCGCCGATTTGTCAGCAAAGCGCTTTTTCGAATCGTGGTTCGTGATTAGCGGTTCGCTATTCGTATAAGATTCGTGAATAGTGTGTATAGGCAGATTCGTCGAATTCGCATTCGCTGTTCACCATTCGCGCCGTTTCGCCAGCGGAGCGGTTTTTTGGCGAGATCAAAGAGCGCGAATCGCCATGAATGATCAATTCGTGTTGATTCGTGTTGATTCGCGTTGCTTTGGCCAGTGTGCAACAACAACGAATCGTGCGTTCATTTTTTTTTGTATTGTGCGTTCGTCATTTCTTTGATTTCGTCAAAAAACCGCACCGCTGGCGAATCGGCGCGAATGGTAAACAGCGAATGCCGAATGTGAATTCGACGAATCTGCCTATACACACTATTCACGAATCTTACGAGACATTGGCGAACGATACGAATCTATACGAATCTTTAGCGCCAGACTATGCGCGAATCGTGATTCGCGTGAATCTTTACGAATGGCGTACCGCGAATCACGAACCACGAATCGCGCATAGTCTGGCCCCAGCTTAAGATTCGTGAATAGTGTGTATAGGCAGATTCGTCGAATTCGCATTCGCTGTTCACCATTCGCGTCGTTTCGCCAGCGGAGCGGTTTTTTGGCGAGATCAAAGAGCGCGAATCGCCATGAATGATCAATTCGTGTTGATTCGCGTTGCTTTGGCCCGTGTGCGACAACAACGAATCGTGCGTTCGTCATTTTTTTGATTGTGCGTTCGTCATTTCTTTGATTTCGTCAAAAAACCGCACCGCTGGCGAATCGGCGCGAATGGTAAACAGCGAATGCCGAATGTAAATTCGACGAATCTGCCTATACACACTATTCACAAATCTTACGAGACATTGGCGAACGATACGAATCTATACGAATCTTCGGCGCTAGACTATGCGCGATTCGTGATTCGTACGAATCTTTACGAATGGCGAACCGCGAATCACGAATCACGAATCGCGCATAGTCTGGCCCCACCTTTATACGAATAGCGAATAGCGAATCACGAACCATGAATCGCGCATAGTCTGGCCCCACCTTTATACGAATAGCGAATAGCGAATCACGAACCATGAATCGTGCATAGTCTGGCCCTAGCTTGAAAATTTAATACTACTTAAATACTGTCTAAGCACTATTGTAATACTATCTACATTTTCAATACTGCGTAAATATTTTTCTATAAACATAATTTCATACTTCTTACAGTCCTCCTATTTATGACAAATTACATTCAAGTGTAATATTCTTGATTTAAACAAAACAGTTATCCAATATTCAATTATCGAATTCTTTTCCCAAGCACAGGAGAAAGATGGATAATGGACAAGAAGGACAAGAAAGATAGAGGGAAAGAAGAAGGCAAAAGAAAAGTAAAGGGGACAATAAAAGAAAATGTAATAGAACAATTAAAGAAATAAAAAAAAAGAAAGAGAGCTAGGAGAAAGCAGAAACTTTTATATTTTCCTTTACCTTAAAGGAATATTTGAATTAATTAAATCTTGTGTTGACAACACGAAATTCATGATAAGATAAGTACCGTTGTTTTAACAAATTAAGTTATTTTATTAAAGTCCACAAAGATGTAAATTCCGTTTCATTAAGAAACGACGTAATTTATAAAATTTATTGTACCTAAGAACTGTGACGCATCTTACGTAGGTCAAACAAAGAAACAACTCAACACCAGGTTCAAAGAACATAAAAATAACGTCAAATTAAATCAGTCAAAACGTTTGGTTGTCATGTATCATATTATAAAATTTAATCATAATTTTGACTGGAACAACACACAAGTTCTGGACACTAAATGCAATTTCCACCAAAAATTTATTTCAGAAACGATCTATATCAAGGAACAATGCAATGATTGAAATTCAAACAAAGATACAGAATTTCTCGATAATTTTTATTTTAAGGTTCTCAAAAATTTATGTAAATACTCACCACACAATGCGACTCTTATACAAGAGAATCGCGCCTTATTTATATGTCTGAATGTTGCCCTCCACAAAATCAAATTCAATACATCCATATTTTTTTTATTTTTACTATTGTGTTATCTTTTAATTTCTATACTAACTTTAAAAAAATTTGCATTTTTTAATAATACAGACTTTCATAATTACATTCTTGACTGATGGCTTGAAATTCTAGTAACAGTTGACACCTTTACCACCGCAGACATTTGATTACCTTGGCATTATAAATACTTATATGAATTTGGAGATTCATAGTTTCGCGCATACAACCGCTGAAATTCGCACAATTATACTATATGACTTACAATATGCGGGAAAGAAGTGTTATTTTTTACTATTTTATATTGCCGACAAAAAGTCCGATCTTGCCATTAAGTTTGATATTCCTTCATTTTTTCTATTGATAAAAATGTGTCTATCATATTGTAACCAATTTTTAAAAAATATTTTATTAGGAAACCAAAAACGTACCACTTTTATACCCTTTATCTCCAAAACTGTGAAACAGGATTTTCTTAAATTTCAAATATTTTTTTAGATTTTTCACATTTCTTTTCCTTTTTATTTTGAGTAATCTAATTGTTTTAAGAAAAACACTAAATCCGAAACAGAAGACACAAACGATTATTTATTTTATCCATTAAAAACTAAATTAATTGCATTAAAATTAGAATTGTATTTAATGGAATTACAAAAAATGTTTTACATGATCACTACACATTCTTACTCATGAATAATCGAAGATAGTTCCATTAATCATAATATGTCAAGGTCATACCTTATTTTTTCACATTTGTTGTAATTTCGATTAAATTTATTTCCATAAATTTTAATTCTAATTTTAAGCAATTTAATAACAAGTTTTCTTAATTATTTTAAGGATTTAATAAAAATAATTTTTAAATCATTTTAAAAAAACGCCATTTACGGTCCAAGCTGGATATATCTTATTGTTAGCAGCTTAATAATATTTCTGTGTACATTTACTACTCGTATTTCCAACCTAGTAAAGTGCGCGTCGATAATTTGTCGGACTTAAAACACAGCTTCTGTTGGAACAGTAAAATCTCTTCCTCCTGTTAAAATAGAAAATTAATTTAACTTTGATGCTGATAAAAATTCTATTTAAATTATTATAAAGACATGAGACTTTCAAATAAGTTTGTACAGAAAAATGTTATTTAAAATAATTTTATGTCTTTCGCAAAAATATAAACAAATACAATATAAATTAGCCATGAGAGTCAAAACGCGGTACTTAGTGCGTGTTTAATAAAAACTGATTAAATTTCGAGATACAAGATCCGATATTCCGTACGTTTCCAACATATTAACTGCGCGCCGATTATTTGTCGGACTTTAAAACACAGCTATTATTGGAACATTAGAAATGCCCTCTCCCTTCCCTAATTAAATCGATATCGATTTAATATTAAAATCATTGTAAAAAACCTATTGCGAAAAATATTACCCCAGCCTATTCCGTTTCTCTTTCTCCCATCCTCTACTACATAATCAATGACCGATTCCACTCTTTTCTACCCTCGCTTTTTTTTTTACTACCGATACTATAATTCCCCCTTACCATACTCTTGGTCATTCTTCTCCTTCCCAAACCCTATTGCCTTCCATATAATTCATTCTTCCACTTATATTTCAATTTTGTTGCCATATTTTTTTGTTGGTTTACTTCTTTGTAAAATATTATTATACTGATAGCATTTCTTAATGTTTTTTTTTAACACCTCTGTAATACTCGGATATTCAAAAATTAATCATTTTTTATTTAAATTGTGTATTGATTTAAAATTTTAGGCCTAAACTTTGAAAGAAAATACAGAATATAATACCTATTAAATTTTTATTAATGTGAAATTTTGACAAACCATCCAGAACATCCTCAATATAATACACATATTTATTTAAAATTACATAAAATATCTAATTCCTAGACATTTTATCTAATTCTAAATAAATAGGGGAGACCGGGGCAAGGTCGACAGTTTTTTTCGGTGTCAATTTTTAACAACAAAATAAATAATTTTAGTTAAATTTGTTATACCGTTGTAAATAGTGAACCCTTAGCTACAAAATTTATATAGGAAATTTTGGTCTACGTCGCTTTGTTTAACCGCTAAAGAGTAAAAACGACAAAGGTGGAAAAATTGAAATGTCAAAAATACCAGGGCAGAGTCGTCACTCCATAAATACATAATTCCGATTATGAAAACTAATAGGATACATTTTATTAATTATTTGCTAATAGAAAAATGTAAACATTTATTAATTAGTGTTAAAATGTTTCATTATTTTCTGTTTTTGTATATATGTACGGATTCTATAACTCAAGAACTAATCAACCAAATATTAAAGAATTATATATGAAATAGGAGTAGAAAAGACTGAAAAAAAATGATAATAAAATTAGAAAATTTGCCAATATTATAAAAGTCCACCCCTGTGGCTTGGTAACCGCTTTACCCCGAACACAAGTTCCAAGTTTGGTCGCTCACGAAATATTAGACATCAACGATAATGAAAAAACTTTACTGAATTCGTGTTCAGCATGCATTGCTCTTTAGAATCACGTACCTCGAGATTTGGAGAGCAAATATTATTGTAGATATTACAAATTTTCCACGCACAGAAAATTTTACTTTTACCTTCCGAAAACACATTTACCCTCGTAAAAAATCATAACACGGCAGGTAATTTCCCAAAACTCCGGTGGTCACATAAGGTACCACAAACAGCGTTTACAATGTTAATGGCGAGTTCGCAAAATATACAGGTTTCGAGATATTTGATTTGACGATTCCACCCCGACCACGTCTTCGCCCCGTCGCCCCGGTCTCCACTATTGCATTACATTAATTAAATAAGCTGTTAGGAGCAACCTAATAAATATTTTTTTTATCCAAATACTTTTTTCTCAGTGTACCTTATACATTCATGTGTGCGCCGAGTATTTGAAATAACAAGATTTATTCCTTTTTGTTAAGTATATAAAGTTGTGGGCAAGAGAAAATAAAATAAAAAATATTTTTATAATAAATAATTTAAATTTATCGCTAATTGAATGTGTCTAATTTAAATTTTTCTTATTAAATCTCAAGTCTAGTAAAATACATAAAAAAAATTAATATATAAAAAATATTGCTTTTATAATTTTTTTATTACGCGATTGACTCCTGTGAATAGAAAAGAAGTTAAACTTAACTATAAAAACCTAATCAATATTTATCAACTTACGTAACGTGACAATGAGTTCAAATCATCTTTTTTTCCAAGTATAAAGAATGGAACGAGATCCCTTGGTATGGCTGCTTCATTCACGAGGTAAATATGATGGCAAATAATGGACATTATTTATCTCACTGTTAGCACCAATTAAATTATCCGCCATTCTAACCTAATTAATTCGATTAAAATTATTATTAGAATTAATAAAATCATACAAATTTTAATATACAATTTTTAATTGTACAATATTATGTATATGTGTATGTTTACATAGATACATACATATTTCAATAAGAATTTTAATTAATCAGAAATAATATTTTAAAAATTTAATTAATAATCAGATTATCATAATTGAGTGAAGAAAATCTTAACGTATGATTTACATATACATTATTGTGAATTATTTATCATGCATATGCGTATCAATGCAGATATATATATACATGTGTACGTTATTGTATTACATTATATATGATAAAATTCGTATTATATATAATATAATGCAATAACGTACAAATTCGTAAATCAGAGATTTCTAAGTTTATTATATTATACGTAATATAATAACATATGTATATATTAGCATAGATACGTATAAAATATATGTATACATACATATACATTAGGGGGTGGAGCAAAAAAGAAAAATTTTTAAATATGTTCGAAGGTGAGAAAGATGCCATTAGATGTAAAAACATATTTGTAAAGTTTTAACTTGATAAGGGTTTATCTTCTGCCTCCAACTTTTATTTGAAAATTTCTACTTAGAAAAATATCTACTTGCGAGATTATATCTGGCATTTATATTTTTTACAGCTCTAAGCTAATCAAAAGCTTTGTAATTAACCAGACTTCACCGCGAGGAGATAGCTGTGAATCGAAATTTATATTTTTAAAGAACGCCGTACAAAACCACGGAAAAAGGTCTTTCGGTCAAGTTGTGTAAAACTAACTAAAAAAAGAGCATAAAAAAAGAAAAATTTTAGCGCAAACCAGAGGTCGATACATTAATCCGTTCGAGAGTTATTTAAGGTAAAAAAATTGGCTGTTCCAAACTTTGACCCTAAATAACTCCCAAACGAATTAACATATCGACCTCTTGTTTGCGCCAAAATTTTTCTTTTTTTATGCTCTTTTTTACTTAGTTTTAGACAATTTTACCGAAAGACCTTTTCCCGTGGTTTTGTACGGCGTCCTATTAAAATATAGATTTCGATTTACAGCTATCTCCTCGCGGTAAAGATCTGGTTAATTACAAAGATTTTGATTAGCTGAGATCTGTAAAAAATATAAATGCCAGATACAATCTTGCTAGTAGATATTTTTCTACGTAAAAATTTTCAAATAAAAGTTGGAGGCAGAAGATAAACCCCTATCAAGTTAAAACTTTACAAATATGTTTTTACATCTAATGGCATCTTTCTCACCTTCGAGCATATTTAAAAATTTTTCTTTTTTGCTCCACCCTAATATACATGTACATAATAATCTTACCACAAACAAAATAATCTACATAGTGAAGATCCATTTCTTTGTAAATATGTAAGTATAACGGCACTCTTTCCGATTCCCTTGATATATTCTTCTTCTTCATTTCTTTTTCATGAATTACATGTTGAGATCATCTTCACATAACCACGATAACCTGATGTTTGAATAAGCTGTCAAAATTTATCTAAATAATTAAAATTATTATTTGAATTAATTACATTTTTATTACATAATTTTTATTACATAATTTTTGCCTTTAAAATTTCTTAAAAAGACGACATATGACCCACATCGAAATCATGTGTTCCCCTTCAAGCCAAAAAACTTTTGTTCAAACAAATTGTTTTAGGTGTAGGAAAAAAAGATTTAGGTGAAAACAATAAAATAACTCGTTCTGTATACATAATGATTTTACAACAATTTTCGTGAATCAATCACGAAACTAATCGGATACACGTTAAACAATTCAAATCTCGCACAAATAATAATTCTTGTTACCAAATAGGTACTTTATACGTTTTATGACTCTTTTTTTTATAAAAAGTGTGAAATGTGATAAAGAAATATTGATAGAATAATGTTAAAATTATGATAAATATATCACAAGAAGATCTGAATCCACATATTTTAAATTTTTTAAAAAAAGAAAACATGTTTGTAAAGAAAAGAAAATTTATAACAAAATAAAAATAAAAATGTTGAAATTGTTGTAATATGTATTTACGTAAAAATTATGTTATGTTACATGATAGTATTATGTGTTATGTTTTCATTATTATATAATATATTATGTTATTATTATGTTATAAGCAAGAAATATCAAATGCCACACTTTTAACTTAAAATAAAATATAATAGAAAAGATAAAAGCAGAAAGAACAAAGGATCTTACAATTAATGGCTCCTTTTTCTTTGATCTTCTCATCTTTCTTTTTTTGCTTCTTGATCTCTGTTTTTTTTTTCTTAATAGTCAAAGCAGCGTGGAATCTCGTTTCATATCTACAATAATGTAATTTTATATAATATTTTATACAACGGTGTATAATAAACTATTAGGAATTTCCAGAAAGTAACTTTGATCTTCTCATCTTTCTTTTTTTGCTTCTTGATCTCTGTTTTTTTTTTCTTAATAGTCAAAGCAGCGTGGGATCTCGTTTCATATCTACAATAATGTAATTTTATATAATATTTTAATACAACGGTGTATAATAAACTATTAGGAATTTCCAGAAAGTAATTATGAGTAAGTATTCAGATCTTCCAAAGTTTTCAATAAAAAATAAACTGAAGATGTAAGATTAATGCCAAGATTAACAATATATCATTTATAATAATTATTTCAGATAAAATTATAAATTTTATTTTTAAAAGTTACATAATCTACAGGTCGACTATTCTCATCGTCACTGGAACTTACCGGCTCTGATTTCTTCTTCAAGATCTTCTTCTTGCCTTTTCTGCCTGATATTGTATCAAGATTTCTTCTTTAAATGGGCAAATTTTTTCTTTTCTATTTACAAAGAACCTTCAGTTCAATCTTACTATCCAGAAAAATGTTATTTCAAAAAATTCACATTTGACTTGACTTTGAGTTCAAATCTACAAATATAAGAATATACAATATCAATCAATCAAACAAATAGAACAGACAATTTATAACCTTGTTAACCCTATTCAATGTGACGAGTCGTGCGAGATAGTCGAAACTATCGCAATATATACGTATAAATTACACTGTTTAATAATTTATAAAAGAAATACACTTTTTATGCTAAACAAACGTGAGTCAAAGTATTGAATTAAATTTTAATTTTTTTAAATATATTAACTGCCAAATTTAATTATTCAATCAATATAGCTCAAACATTGTTGAAATAAGTAATCTTTTTTATTTATCATCATAGATGTATAAACTTGCTGTTGCTTAGTTAACCATTAGAATAAATCAATGTTATACATTAGCGATGACTTTAGTAATTTATGTTATACATAATTTATATATTATTATATATATACGTAGCTTGACATATTTGAGTAAACACATTTGTATTAACAGCTAGTGTAGAATATCAAAGAGAAACCAAGTCTCGATAACTGCAATGTATATAATACAAAATAATCTCGAGTATAACAAAATATATATTTTAAAATAAGATAACCCAAAATCTATAATGCAAAAACAGAACAAACACAAATATATTATAATAGTAAATTAAGCAATATTGATATAATTTTACTTATCTTAGAGACCAAATTCCTCGGTTGATTAGCCATTCAAGCATATCATCAGATACAATTTTTCTTTAGAGAATTATCAATATTAACCTCGCGCAACACGCCGCAAGCTGTCACATTGACACACGACGTACTACACACGAAACTCGCGAAATTGCCGCGATCTCGGATCGCCGGCATCGACCTGGCCAATCAGACACGCGGAAAAGCGACAACAATACGCATCGACTCAAACGCACTTCACGCATTTTCATAGATTTTTTACTTATGGATTTTATTCCCTAGTAAAAGTGGAAAAATATTGAATCTGGCCTTTTATTATAGGCCGAGGAAGAAAAGGAGAAAGGATAGGTTTGCCCAAGGTGCCCAAGAAATTGGTGCAAATTTCGGGGAGTGAGTATTAAAATTTTGAAGAATTTCGTATTTGTTTTAATAAAAATAATCGAATAATTCTTAATGAACGGATTTTCTAGTTCGCAGAAAGAAGACAAGATTGAGGAGTGCCCATGGAAAAACTATTCAAACGAATTGATTGCCGGTTATCGCTTTGCCGACGGCGGTGAAGAAATGAGTGATGAAATTACTCAGGATGCTTTGTTGCCTACAGTTAAAGTATGGCTAGTTAAATGTAAGAAAGGCCAAGAACTAGCTACCATGCATCAATTGATGAAAAGATATACCACGTATCAAAATTCCGGTGAGAAATACAAATTTGAGAGACTATATTTTATTACATATCTCTATAAATATTTCTTTGTCTTTTAAAAATTTTAGATACACCTCTTAAAATAAAATCCGTTGTAACACCAGTAGGTGCTAAAGGTCACATTTATATTGAAGCATATAAAAAATCGAATGTACAAGATGCTATCAGAAATAATAAGAACATCTTTATGGCAGAATTGCAAGAGATCCCTATTACACTAAATACCAACGTGCCGAAAGTGATAAAAATACAGTCTTGTTCGGGAAAAGAGAATGAATCTTCAAGTCATTCCTTCAGTACCGGAGATAATGTACAAGTTTGCGAGGGTAAATTGAAAAGATTACACGGAAAGATAGTTTCCATAGATAGGAACATGATTATGGTCATGCCAAATCATAAAGAACTTAAAGAAGCTTTGGAATTCCAAGCTTCGGAGTTGCAAAAATACTTTGAACAAGGCAATCACGTTAAGGTAAAATAAAATAAATTATGCGATATTGCTTGTTTAAAAAAATAAACTTTTTTTTTATAATGTTACAATATTATTTTAATTAATTTGCAGGTTATAGCAGGAATACACAAAGGTAAAACAGGTTTTGTCGTTAAAATAGAACAACATAAAGTTGTTATTATTTCCGATTTGCCAATGCACGAACTTGAGGTTCTACCAAAGGATCTACAATTGTACCCTTACATGGCTACCGGCGTTGTTAGGTTAGGACAATTCCAATTGGGTGACTTTGTACAGCTTGATGCACAAACAGTCGGTGTTATCGTTCGATTAGAACGTGAGATTTTTCACGTTCTCTCTATGCATGGCAAAGTGGTCGAAGCGAGACCGCAAGGTCTTAAGAAGCGTCGAGAAAATAGAAACACGTTAGCTTTAGACTCGCAACAGAAAATCATACAGAAGAAAGACATTGTTAAAGTGGTCGACGGACCGCATGCAGGTCGAGATGGTGAAATTAAACACCTGTACAGAGGTTTTGCCTTTTTATATTCGAGAATTTTTTTTGAAAACGGTGGAATATTTGTATGCAAAACCAGATATCTACAGTTGGCTTGCGGAAATAAGACAACTTTCATTAGTTCTATGTCACCGATGACAGGATTTATGTCACCTAGAATTGCTTCTCCGATGCATCCTAGCGGGTTAGTCTTGTTCTCATTCTACTATATTCACTTTATTGATATATTCTTTCAACGTTTATTATATATCAACTATTGATCAATCTTACAGAGGTGGACGATTTGGACGGAGATTTGGACGGAGATTTGGACGGAGATTTGGACGAGGGGGCAGAGGCGGAAGAGGCATCCAAGAGACGATCCAAATTACAGAAGGCTATTACAAAGGCCACACAGGTATAATCACTGGTACGACAGAGACCACGGCGCGCGTGGAACTCGAGTCCACGTGCCGACGTATATCTGTCGAGGTCGGCAGAGGCCGTGGTAGCAGGGTAAAAGTACTTCGCTGGTAAATAACGTTACGAAGAAGGATTGCTTACTTAGCTGTACATATTATCTTCGTGCACTTTTTTATAATGCCTATTTGTTTTCGAGGAGATTTAGAAGAGGACTCTCTATATCATTCATCATTTATACGCAGACAAGTATTCCCTGACAAATTGTTGACGAAATAATATTAATAATAGTAGTAGTATGTAATAGGAGAGGGATAGTAAAACATCCGTTTGTGCGCTATGAATTTGTGTTATCTGAATACGATGTGTTTTTACATGATACCTCGAACGCGTTCATCTTTGCACAAACCACGCCTGTTCAAATGTTTACGTCAGTATTGCTCTACTTCAAATTTAGACACTGGATATTGGAATCTGATTAGGCACAAACCGCGTCAGAATTGAGCAGCTTAGGCAATGCGTACGCAGTCCAAGCATCACAAGACCGATGATGATGTGATGTGAAAGTCTCTCAATACTTTTCTTCTGAATAACATGTGATTCCAGACACGATTCAGTCTATATCGAGACCGTTTTCAGTGCAACTAAATTTCGCTTTCTCTCTTCTCAATTTTCTTTTCCTAAATTTTATTTATTTGTTTTTTGGAAAGAAAAGCAAGAAACACTACATGCTGTCTACAAGAATAATAAAACAATTTTGTTTTGTTATTTTGATTAGTTGACTGTAAGATTATTATGTTTTGTTAATTTTTATATTCATTTACGTATTTTCTTTTTTCAAAGTTATTATTGATTTATATAATTTATGTATGTTGTATTAATTGATTACGGAAATGTAAGAAATCATGTAGTGATTTTATGCAATCATATTGTTGAACCGGTCGAGCTTGTTATTGAAACTCATCGGCTGAAACAATCTACATATTGTTCGATACAAACTAAGCACGTCTAGAATTCACACCATTAACGTTAGCGCAATTTCCTAGTATATCGATGTTCGCAAGCTCAGTATAATCCGTTGTGTTCAAAATATCAAATTCGTCTAGGGAAATTCAAAATATTCACAAGTCGCAGAATCATATATTTTGTTATTGTTTAACATCTTATTCTCTTTGCCTTTTTTATTCTTTAGTGAGGTATCGCCTGCAACTCATCTTCAAACTTACAATTAGATTCTTTGCACATTCGAATTGGAGAGTCGATTATATTCTTAATTATTTTGATATTTTCCTTTTTGAGTCTTAATTCTTTTATCTCGCACATTTAGGTGTACGAAAAAAATTACGAATTTTTAGGCTGTTTAAAAGAAAGGGTGCACTTTGAAGAGATCAAAAGATGAAAATTTTTGTATTTAAAAATGCTAGTATTTCTAAGCTAATTTACCGTACATTTCGAGCTAAAAATAAAATAATTGTTTGATATGTTTAAGTATCTAAAAAAAACAAGAGATTGGACATATAATTCTTGCGCGGATTAGAGTAAGCAATGCGTCCGTATAAATTTTAAACGAAAGTTTTAAATAATAATAAGAATAAAATAAAGATGAGTTGAATACGTTGACCGAATGATGAGAAAAAGGAACATGAAAATAGGTAGTTTTGTCTTATGATTCCACAATGCATCCTCTCCCTTAAATTAAATTATTTATATTTTATTTATTTAAAATTTTCAAATTAAGTAAAAAGTATTCCGAGTTGTCTGACTGACAGCTTGTATCAATTTTAGAGTTAAAGCCTGTACAATTGCCTTGCGAATTAAATTTCGAAGAAGAAAGGAGAGAGAGGAGCAGGATAATTGGGTCAGTGCCAGCCAGTAGAATAAATATCCGCTTAATGCTTACCGTGAACAATTATGTGAATGTACTGACAATGAGAATACTGTATCTCTGAACAAAGTTACACACACGAAAAAAAGATGTATTAACAGCATTAGCTAACAACTAATTGAAGATAATCTGGTGAATTCAATAACAGTATTAATGAAACAAATGACATTCTATTAAATTAAGAGTATGGAATATTTGTTTTAACATTATATACTGTTAATAAATTAACAAGATTATTTTTAATTGGACTGCTGTGTTAGCTGATTCTCTTAATACAATATTATTTTATCCCATGTAGTAAATATTGCACAAATATCCGATATATAAATCGATATACATATAAGGATATATAAATATCGTTGTTTAACTTTTCTAAAGCTTTCAGTTTACTCGACGAGCAAGAAACGTTAACGCAATTCACCTTGTATATTCCCCGCGTTGTTTCACGCGAAGTTTCACGAAGGAAATTCTTCATCAGACTGTGATGTCCCCTCAGTTGGTAGTGATCTCGATCCAAGCGGCATTAGATATTTTATGCGTACGTACAACTTGATGCATAATACGCGTTGATATAAACGAAATTCGTCCCTCGTTTGATCTTCGTCGCGATTATTATTCTATATCGTTACATGCGGGCATGTATTACGCAAAAGGAGAAAAGAAAGAGGAAGTAGAAAAAAGCTCTTATAATTTAATAACAAATCGCTGCGTGCAATGCGTGTTGATACCGGGATGTATGTGATGATGCGTGGGTATACATATGTATGGCGTGCGGAGAGACGCCGAATATAATCGGTCACAAGCAAATTCATCGTATTACGCTCTACATAGAATATTTCAGTCCCCCCTGACTCTTGTTAGCGAATTGCGATGTTCGACGAGAGAATGAAGGTGAAACTCATTGCTCCGTTTTTCATTCAACGCATCGCCGCAATTCGAGAGTACTACGTGCGTTCCTCCATTCACCTTTCGGCCGTACGCACGGCGGGGGAAAAAACTTCGAAATAATAATCATTGATAACGTCCAAATTACAAAATGCGCACTTTGTACACAATCATTCTCGAGTCCTCGATAATATTTTGACTTCTCTTGAGACAGAGTATCGTATCATTTTTCAGAGCCAATCTCCGTGTAGATATTACTTATTGTAGCGTAGATATGTGTATGTACTAATTTATAGAGTTGCGCGCTAGAAACATTTAGGCCACGTTGCATTGAGGGTCATTAAACGAGCTCCTGGATCAGCGATTTGCGCGAGATTGTCCTTTCTTAAATTATTAATCCTACTTGTAGACGAAAGATCAGCCAGGATTAATGCTAATTAATGCGGCGTTGGTGCAACCGGGCCTAAACGTATCGAAGATTAATGATTAACGATGACAGAAACACTTGGGCGCCGAATTTATTTATAATTTTAAGCGACTCTATTTTCTTTTTCTGTGTATAACGAGTTACAATGTTTACCTGTGTATTTACCTGAATAGAGTTAAGTAAGATAAATTAACCTATACTTCTTCACGCAGAGGTATTCTTCTACAAAAAGAGAAAGAAATGAAACAAAACACTGGCCGATACATTATCTGTCGCGATACGTCAAATTTCGCAATAAATCTTTCGGCCAACGTTAGTTTCGATTTGTATGTACAGTGGCGATTAAAATAGCACAGTATTCCTCGATATAGATTTACCGTAAGACAATCTACTAATTAACTAGCAACGAGACAAATAAATTAAAAGAATTATGATGAAACTCAATCGTCAATCTTAAAGAAAGATGAGTGAGCTCATTTGTTCATCATTGCTTTCATCATTGTCTCATGCATACGAGAACCGAAGCAAAACGGCTATCTCTCTTAATTGAAGATCCTTCGGATGAGTAAATATGTGTTCCTTGATCGCTCGAAGTAACTAAGTCGAAAATAGAATAAATAACTATACTTTTATGTGATTACATCTTGCAAATCTCTCTAAGTTATCAGGACACATGTAGGTACCTATGTCTCATTGGAATTACGTTTCTTTGTCATTTATTTGGAATGTAAACCGCGAGCTTTTCTAAACTGAATCAATGAGTCATATGATATTGAATGTATATGAAATGTTAAATTAAAAATATTTGACTAACCGTTAAGAACTGACGTCACTCATAACAAAACTTTTGAGTGAAATTTTTTCCTGTTAATGTCAAACGTCGAATGTATTTTTTTTTAATGAACGCTTTGTTTAAGATCGACGATATGAACTTTCCGCCACTGTATGTCCTACATCATTGCGAAGAAGGCAATAATCGTGGAAAGATTTGCGTGAATGTGTCGTGCAGTGACTGCCTTCGCCAATACGCAAATGTAACGCCGTTACGAACTTTCTCGGCGGCCGATAGATTAATTATCGATTTTACTTTCGTATTTATTCGTACGACTTAGGGCGCAGAGGGCTCTACTTCCCTCCGCTGAGCTTTAGCTTGTAGATCCGTTTAGCATGCTTGATGTAAAGAATTTTGTCAGTCTCGTTCGTTGGCCTTTTATCTCATTCTTGTAAATGATTCTGACTGCGGGCCACTCGGAAGCGGCCGTTAATGTAAAAAAAAATGTGTACGACGTGTTCGCTTGTGTGATGTTACAATGCCAAAGTCCGGACAAGCCTGTTACGTTACTTTAATTTACTCGGTGTAAGTCGATCAACGTGTTACTTCTTTGGATGTGCAATGAGAAAAGGTGATGCTCGGACGGAGCAAGAATCGAGAAGGATAAAACAAAATATTAACGCGAAAGAGATACGTTTTCTTGCTGACGTAACGCAAAAGTTAAATCCGTGTTAATTGTATTAGTTCATACAATCAATCTGAGCAAAATTTTCTCAATGCACAACAACGGTGCTCAGTATTATTTTCCTTACGAATTACTGTACAATTTTTAGCCACGCTCTATTTATTCGCAACCGATGAATGACGACTGACTCCTGTGCGAACTGCAAAAGCAATTTTAAATGTACCTCGTTGCCGCACGTGTAATACATATCGCGTTTTGCGAAGAGGAGTGTCGTGGATCGAAGAACTTTTGAATGATAAAACTAGCCAAGTTTTGCTTTATTCATGGATTTTGTTTCACGTATTCCTAATTTTAATCGATAAACAACAAGCTAAATAGAAATCTAAGAATCCGCTTGCTCATAATCTTTTCGTCGAGTCGCGGCACTCTTCTCCCAGCCAGAATAGTTACGTTGATCCGACGTCAAATAGACGTCTAGAGCTAACATCTATCTACCATCTACGTCTAATCTAAATTAAGATCTATGTAGACCTAAAAACGGTCCATATTTAGATGTCTAATCGATCTAAGATTTCGACGTCTTACAGACGTCTTACAGACGTCTTGGAGACGTCTTACAGACGTCTTAGAGACGTCTTACAGACGTCTTAGAGACGTCTTACAGACGTCTTACAGACGTCTTATTGACATGTTATCGATGTAAGTTTTAAATGCCTATAATAAAGCCTTGTGTGTCCACGATCTAATTAGAACTTGGTCCAAGATCTGGGACGGAAAAAAATTAACCAATTGCATCTTTGCCCCAGATCTTCGACCAAGTTCTTGAATCGTGGACACATAAGGCAGCCCGGCTCCGGCATTCATAGTTGGATCTTATATTTAAAATCGTATTAAATTCAATTTCAGATGTGTAGGTAACGTTTTATTGACTACAAAACATTTCAAGGTAAACTTTTAAGAAGATCGTAAATATGAGATCTGATAAATAAATACCTATATAATACATATATATATAGTCGGGTCTTGTTAGAGAAAGAGAGAGAGAGAGAAATATTTGAGATTGAAAAATTTCTTTAATCTACCTACAAAACTATGTTTTAATTAATAAAGTACACATAACAAAAAAATCAGTCTGATTGTATATAAAAAACTAAATATATTTCTTTATAAGAAGAATGCTGTAGTATACGTATATCTTAAAAATGACGTTACAGAGTGTAAAAGTTGTTTTACAGCAACAAAAAGGGATTATAATAGAAATGGAGAAATTGTACTGTTAGGTCACTATTTAGTTTGATTGTGAGTATAAAAGGTGAGACAATGTTTTCCTAATGGCTATCAGAGCCATTATTAGACTCCTCTTCTTGTTTCCTACCACTGGCATTTCGTAGCCATGACTTTATGGTTTTAAGTGCTGTATCAAGCTCGCTATCCGGAAATTTAAGTGACAAAGCTCCTGTAAAACAAGAAATAATAAAATTATTAAAGGATAAAACATCCATATTAAGTTGAACAAAAAAAAAAAAAGAAATTGTAGAATACATTTGCAGCAAGGATATAAGCACAATAAATTTAAAGAAAATAAGTATAATGTATATCAAAAAATTGTAGGATTATTATTTCAAACTTTGTTGATATAAAGTACTCCAAATTTGCAAAAAGATAATAGATAAGATAATATTAATTAGAGAACAAGATATTAGGATTTTACCTTCAATAACTGTCCACAGATTAAGTGTTTTAAAGCCTATTTTCTCACCATGGCCATCAAAATTATAATTTTTTGCCAAAGAATTATACATAAGTTTTTGCATGATTGTAGTAGCAGCTCTTTTTTCATCGCTAGTAGATCCAAAAGAGGTAAGATAATCACACTACAAAAAATAATATACACAAGTCACGAGATGTGATAAAAATATCCATTTCATAATTAGATATAACTAGAATTTATTAATAAAATTGTAGGTAAACCATTTTGCATGTATTGATTAATGTATTAATCAACACATGCAAAATGGTATTAATCTATTAATCTATTAAGTAATGAAATTTATAAAAGACGATTAAATGCCAGTACAAGAGAAAAGATAAATAAAATAAAAAGAGATAAGATGAAAGGTCACATAAAAGAAAAGTTTCATACCTGGAGCCTCCCTCAATCCGTGAGGGTGTCTTTGATATGTGAAAAATTTTACATTAAAATTATTTTGCCATAAATAATTTTAATGAAAAATTTTTTACATTAATAAAAGACACCCTCACGGATTAAGGGTGGCTCCAGGTTTGAACACTGGCTGAGATGATAACTTTCGTGATATAATAAATAAATATTCGTACCAAAGCAATGTTGTTTTCAACATCAACTTTTTAGCCATTTCTCCATTCCTTGGACATCACTTTCGTTAGTTAAAGGCAAAGAAGGCATGTTATGTGGTTTCAGTATTTTCTTTTCATGAGGAAGCAAAGATCTGTTTAGTTTTCCTTGGTTCATTATAACGGTATCTACTTTGAGATTCATTTCATCCAATTTCCTGTTCATCGTAATTAACTGAAGCTTCAAATCTAAAAAAAAAAAAGCCGAAACATCTTTCAACTTTTTAAGAGAAACCATTTGTGTTTTGATAATTAGATTGATAAATGTTTCACTAATAATGATTTTTATTTCTTTTTAGAGAAGACAGATATAGAGGCTACACGCGCGCGCGTGACACAAAGGATGACAAGTGAATGTACAATATATTACCTTGCATGTTAATATTTCTCTCTGACGTCGTAGAGGAAGAAGTCTGACTCTCCTCAATATTGCTGTAAAATCGTGGTAACTCCATGTGGTCGAAGTTTTATGCTGATTTAGACGGAATATCTACATGAATATGTTTCTTAATTGCTGCATAATTCGCGACAGAGTCTTTAGTGCTATTAATAAAATCCACTGAATCTTCAAAATCTGACTTGTTTTCAATATTGGATAACGGTTGTGGGTTCCTAGACTGTTGAAGGTTATTATTCTTCTCAGTCATTTTATTATTCTCAGACAATGTCTGTTTATTAGATTTTGATTGCTTAGTTTGCGTCTGTATCAATTCAATTTGGTGCTCCTGAGATTGTTTCTTCAGTGAATTTGTAGCGTTATTAACTTTGCTTTTGTTGCTGAAAAGTGATGGTGAAGACAATTTTTTCTGACGTTGCTTTGCTGTCTTTTTCCTTGCATCCAATACATTTTGCAGTAGTGTTTTTTCTTTAACACCAGAACAAAAAGGAGTTTGCTGTATCTTCCGAGATTTACGCGAATTGACTTTGATATCAAGTTTCTTATTCTGGCTTTCATTGAAGTGTGAACTCAAAAGGGCAGAATCATAAAAATCACCACGAAAAGGTAGTGGTACATTTGGAGGAGGTGCAACAGCTTTGGTCGATTTTTTTGAAATTTTGTCTTCCTCAAATTGATCGGAAGAAAATAATATTTTATTTGTTTTTCTACGCCTGCCTCTACCCAATTCCTTTTCTGTTTCATAATTAGAATTATCATGTTTAGTAATTCCTCGAACATGGTCTCTTGCTTTTACATATTCATCTATAATTTAGTATGCGAAACGGTAAGTATATTATTAAAGCGGGCAATTTTTAAAAATATCAAAGAAATCCATACACGCCCATACATACCCATAAAAAATAAAAACGAGAAAGATTTTAGTAAATACAAACAAATATATACCGTGATATCTCTTAATATATACACGATATTTGGGCCAACTTTCGTCTGCATTCGCTTCTTTACGGACCAAGCTTCCAGCTTCAACATTATGTGGTGGCCAATATGTCTCACCTTCCATATCTTCATTCACTTCAATCAACCACTTTGTGAGACCGATATCGTAGTAAATATCATCGTTGTCGTCATCATCAGGTAAAAATTTGAAAACAACAAACTGTAATGAAACAAATGCAAAGAAAAGTAAGTACTAATGTTTACAAGTTGCCTGTAAATTACATAATGCTCAATACAATGTCAAAACAAAGGCACAGAATGCAAAATAGGAACTGAAACAAAAAATTCTTTGTAGGGTATTAACCAACATTTTTATTGAATATTTGTCAAAGCCACTACAATTCTTTGGTCACCCAAATTTGATACTTTAAAAATACGAACAAGAGATGAAGGGAAAGGATATACATAAAAATCCTCTTTTCTGTTAAACTTGTTTGCAATTAAGTAAATATCTTCTCGTCTTTTCACAACATTTAGTAATACAAACACATTTCCGTCATTTGTCATAAAACAAGAGTCTTTCCGACCAATCTGTAAAACAACATCACCAATGGAAATACTTTTAAACTGAGAACCTTCAATAATCTCGCCATTATAATAATGCCTATGTGACAAAGTAATTTCTTTATCATTAGTTGAAAGATGCACTGACACTGACACTGTTCTTTCTAGATCACGACGCGCAGCTTGCTGTAAAGGCTTGTAACCTGATTTAAGGGAATTCTTGAGAGATTTTAAAAAATTCTCAAAAGGAAAGGCACTAAATTTATCCAATGATCCATGTGACAAACATTCATCAGCTAAATGAGAAAGTGCATGCACATTATACACCACAAACATTTTACCATAAATTACAATAGAATGATTAATAAACGCTCGTAGCAAATCCTTAGCATAATGACACATGACCTCTGACTGAACAAGCATGGGACTAGAGAGGATGGTAAGAGCGCCATGCAACATCAAGAAATGATGGTAAACCTTTCTTTGAAGATTATCTTTAAAAACTACAATACCATCATAAAGACACAAACGACGTTCTTCAGTAGCTTTATACATTGTCCATTCTTTTAATGATCTTGGTTTTCTTACAAAATCCCTTGGACAAGTGTCTGCTAAGGAAAGAAGAAGAAAAGATATATCCCATCTTATTTCTCTATGCAGTTTCCATGGACCATTCCATGTGTGCAATACCTCAAGAAATCGTCTAAACACTCCATGCCAAGCCAAGTGAAATGGGTCTAACCTGAATTGAGAAACCATCCCTATATTAATCCGTTTAAGAGGTGATTGCCCAGAATGATGAATAGGTTGTTCCCTATTTTTAAATGATTCGCCTGTTCTTAAAGGTTCATCGAGTTCAAGATAAACCCGCCTTGAATGTACAGTCTCTCCTATAACAGTGCATTTTTCACATGATCCGTATCCTCCATGTCCTATACAGCATTTCACCAGTGAACGAGCAGGTGCATCAAGAATGAAATTCCTTATAACAAATGGATATGTAATCTCATTGAAAGTATAACCATTTTGAAATAAATCTTCAACTTCATTAACAAAATCATTCAAGAAGCTTTCTACATCTCTGGGATCTGTTTTTCCAAAATAAATACTTATGACAAATGGCTCATTTTCCGAACCAATAAGACGACCTAATATTGGCCAAAATTTAAGGGGTGAACTTTTAGCGATTGGGAGTCCATCCATATTAACGTCAATGCAAATTTGATCATATGTCTCTAAATATTCTTCCAGCAACATAGCATCAAGATTAAATCGTATGCCTTTGTACCATATTTGAGCTTCATCTATTTCTACAATATTTAAATGAGAAGGAGTCTTCAATAATGACTTATAATTCTTCGGCAAAGTAGGATGCACTACATGCAGTCTCAACAATAAATTGTTCAGTTTTTCTATGGAAAGAATTTCTCCCTCCAATGCCTACTCACGGATTGTTTCTGTAACATACACTTCTTTAGCCTCATTATTAGGAAATTGGAAAACACCATCATCATTGTCACTCGTAGATCCAGACTGCTCATTTTCATTGTAATTAATTGTATTATTATCGCTACTAGGTAATTCTTCCTCACTATCAGCAACAAAGCTATCATCATTATTCATTTCATATTCAAAGTTATGATATTCTCTTGCATGTTCAATTCTGTCGCATGAAAATCTGTTGGAAGCAATCACAGTTTCCTGATTTTCACAAAATATCTCAGATTCTAAAGACTCGTCTGAATTTTCATTTAAGTTTTCATCTAATTCACTTGACTCCTCTCCGAATGATTTCTGAACTTGCGTCACTATTCTATTTACTTCACTGCGTCTAATTTTTTTCTGTTTCTCTTTCTCTACTTTTCTGCGCAGCCTGCGTTTAAAAAATTTACTCTGCATCTGAAGAATCAAGTACAAGAAAGAAATTAAAAAAATTAGAATTATATTAATTCATGGCACGAGAAGTATTCAAAATCATGTATACGATGTTAAATGCACAAATTAGAATATTAAATATTAAGCGGCAACCACCAGAAGTAAGAAACGCTAAACAGAACACAAAATAAAAAAATCTTTAGTAATAAGAGAGACAGTTCTTCACAATACATCTGCTCAACGCAACGGCCTATAGCGCTAATATAATTGCATGATATATTGTTGGGTTCTATAATATTATAAAATTGATGTGACAATTTTTGTGGGTTTCAAAACTTATCAATGAAAAAAAGTGTCTCAATAACCGTTCTGTCTACAAGTGTAAATACAAATGGGAAATACTATAAATTATAGAAAATGTTTCTTGAACATTAACAAAATACATTAAACCGTTATTTACTAAAATAAGAATAATATACAAATATATACTTTATAGACCAAAAAATTAATTGTCGACACATTAGCTAAGAGCTATATTTAATAGATAATCTGATACACGTGCACATAAAATTTACATTCTCGATACAATAAAATTGTTTTTAACTTTAATATTTACATTTTATTATTTTATATAACTGTTTATATAACTGTTATAATCCACACGCATTCTGGAATCTCGGTTGAAAAATAGATAAACAATGCCGATATATCATACATCGTATTTCTAATAAAAAGAATGTAATAAAAAAAGAGAATGTGTACTTACTGGAAGATCAGCCATACTATATATCTTCTTTTTCTTCTTGTTATTATTAACACTTGCAGATCTCCGGCCTATATACGGCCGGGCTCGATACGGCCACTTTTAATTCTTTGTTGAAAAATCGTTATGTCGATAATCGATAGTATAAATATCAGATATGGACATTAATTAAATATGAAATCTGAAAAACAAAGTCGGAAATGTATATGTTGCGAGTGTGCATGTGTAGTATATTATATGTGTGTCGCTGTTAGATGTTAGAGAAGTCAAATTTTAGGTGCCGGCCTGGCCTCGCGGCTGACGGTGTTTTTTCCTCTCTATTTACGCACAAGATGCTCGGTATATTCGTGTGATGTATTAGTAAATAGAGAGGAAAAATGCCGTCAAGCCGGGACCTATAAATCAGGCTTCTTTCTGGGAGTGAGTGTCCGCACCCAAGCAGCATTTTTCGGTGAACTTTCCGACTAAGGACTACTTTTTTACTAATCACAACGTTGAAAGCGGTCCAAGAAAGTTATAAAATGTAAACTTATAATTAAAAGATAATACTAACGTTTTTTGGACGTTGTCTCAACGTCAAAATTACGACGTGCTTTTTTTATCACTTTTCCAACGTCAAATTTGAAATGGTTTAAGTCCTAATACCCGACGTTAAGTTATTTAACGTTCGCCTGACGTCATACTCTGCACCAAACTTTTCGAGCGACTTCAATACGTAATTTCCAACGTAAACCAACGTTTTGTTATCAAACGTTGTAAAACGCTAACGTTGTGAAACGTCGCCTGTGGTCATTTCTGACTAACGTTAAGAAATCGCGAGAAATGGTAACAAATTCTGCCTAAAAGAGAGTAGAGATATATGAGTGATGTGGCACGGGCTCAATTTCTTGTAATTCTTTTATGTACACTACTTTGAAATGATCCATTAAATCGAAATATCCAGAACTCGCTGTCGAAAATCAAACTTGTCAGACAAAGACGACGCAGGATCTGCGTCAAGATCTCAAAAAATTTTAATCGGCTACCCGTCGGAACACGCCCATACCCGTACGCGCTGCTATCCACGAGCAGGCGAGACACGTCCGAACACGCCAAAGTCTCGCAAGGAATGAAGGAACTCGCACAGAACATATACAAATGGAACTCGGAACCGATACATCTATCGTTTCTTATCACTATTATCTGACATACAACTTATCATCTTCTTTACGACAGCAAATCGGTTCGTTTTCTATCGTATATCAATGATATAAATTGAATCGTTTGAAAGCCCTCTACTTTGCATATGTTTTTATAAGGTTAAAACGATAGACATCTCGTCGATATTTATACAACTTAACCGAACCGACACATCTATCGTTTCTTATCAGGATTTTCCGACAGACAACTTATCATCTTCTTTACGGCAGCAAATCGGTTCGTTTTCTATCGTATATCAATGATATAAATTGAATCGTTTAAAAGCCCTCTACTTTGCATATGTTTTTGTAAGGTTAAAACGATAGACATCTCGTCGATATTTATACAACTTAACCGAACCGACACATCTATCGTTTCTTATCAGGATTTTCCGACAGACAACTTATCATCTTCTTTACGGCAGCAAATCGGTTCGTTTTCTATCGTATATCAATGATATAAATTGAATCGTTTGAAAGCCAAGTATCCCAGAATCTTAAGCCAGAATCCCCAGTATTTTGTAACGTGAGTTTCTAATAGAATATAGTAAATAAACTCCTTACAGAAAAGTATTACTGGTTGGTCAGTAATTTATTACTGAGTCTGGTGATTTTTTACTGGCGATTAGTATTTTATTCTTGTATTTAGTCAGTAGTTTAACTACTGGCAAATGAGTAATATCTAGTATTATGAGTAATATCTAGTATGTCAGTAGTTTAACTACTGGCAAATGAGTAATATCTAGTATTAGTAGTTCTTCCGGGATTCGAAGTACTGATACAAGTACTTCAGTATTTGCTTATATAGTAAAAAAGTACTGAAGTATTAGAGATTCTAGTAGTTGAGCTTAGACGTGAAGTACTGATAGAATGAGTAAGTAGTTTTCCTAGGAATTCATTACTTGGTCTAGTACTTAAGTATTGGTATAGATGAGATTCAACACTGGGGCGGCAAACGCCTGAAGTACTGAATTCATATAATTCATTTAAGGATCGACAGGAGTCATTTATTACTAGAATCATAAAATCCGTATTATGGCATAAATTATTTACTTACAATAATGATTTAAAAAAACATTTATTTAACATTTATTCAACATTAATTTAATATTTGTGTTATATTGATTAATTATTTGCAATAATGATTTTAAAAAACATTTATTTAACATTTATTCAACATTAATTTAATATTTATTTTATATTAATTATTCATTTGCAATAATAATTTGAAAAAACATGTATTTAACATTTATTAAACATTATTTGATATTTATTTTACATAAATTATTCAAACACGATGAAACACATTTACTTCGCCAGCGTATAAAAAATTTAATTTGATAAATTACTCATTTACAATAATGATTTTAAAAAACATTTATTTAACATTTATTCGGCAATAATATAATATTTATGTAATATTGATTATTTATTTGTAACAATAATTTAAAAAAACATTTATTTAACATTTATTTGACATTAATTTAATATTTATTTTATATTAATTATTTATTTGCAATAATGATTTAAAGAAAACGTATATTTAACATTTATTTGACATTAATTTAATATTAATTTTACAATAATTATTTATTTACTATAATAATTTAAAAAAAAACATTTATTTAATATTAATATTTACTTAAAATATTATTTAACAATAACTATTTAATTATAAGAAATCATCATTTTTCTGTTATCTCGTTTTGCTCTATAAATTATGTGGCGGTAGGGGCCTATTGCACAATAATTTACAAGTTAATAATATTAGTGAAAGAGCTTTGTTTTTCACTAATATTATTAATTGGAAATTATTGTGCAATAGGCCCTTGCTGTCCGCTATGAACATACGACGGAGACCGTGCGGCGCGGCACGACAGCGCGGGCTTACGCGCCGGGAATAGTACGGCTCGCGCTCGATATGCGGCGCATCGCCGAGCCCGTAACCCGTATTCAAGATTCAACATCGATCCCTATATATAGAGAGACATCTTCGCGAGGTGCTTCAGCGTTTGCAGGATCGTCAGTCAGAGCGTGCTCACTCTTCGGGCCTCTGATAAGTGATGTAATCTTTTGAGGAGTATGCTTTCTTGCGGCCTCCGTTCATACCTGCATTAAAACCGATTATAAATAATATCATGTTCTGTAAAGTTTCATGACGATTTAATATGTATCCTGTAATTCAGTACCTACTTTTCACAGCAAGTAGTTTCAGTAATTTTCACCAGTACTCAATATCCAGTAATTCAAAACTAAGCATCAGTAGTTCTGTGTAATAAATTACTCCCAGTAATCCAGTACTGCCCAGTATTTCTAAAGTACCGGCCAAAATATTACTGCCAGTATTTACAATAATTTATTACTGAGTACTTTTAGTGCTTTTTTTCTGTAAGGGACGATTCACTAACCATATTAAAAACGATAGAAACTGATGTGCAGCTGATAAGACATTTACGATAGGATCCCAAGTAGGTCAATCGGACTGACGCTTAACGCTATACCGCCATAACCATAACCTAGATCACCATAGATGGTATTGCATAGGTCGGATTTGGTTAAGATGTACGACGCATTCGCAAATCTAGTATAGAATTTTGAACTAATCGATACTTTATCGACATGTTAAGTCAGTTTGGCGACCTTGTTAAGACTTTTAGTCAATATAGGTACAATTTTGCCTACAGTGGTATACTACTTAGTTTGCAAAAGTCTGAAAAAGTTCGTTATTTTATACGAGAAGACAAATCTTAGTAAAATTTATCGCACCTATTACTACGCAAAGTTTGATATAGTGTGGAACGCTGACTTTGCCATTTTCATTCCTCAAAGAGGAAGGAAAATAATCCGCCATTTTCCAGTATATTTAGATTTATATTTTTTAACGCATTTTATTAACAATTTAAAGCATTTAAATAATATCTGTTGTTAAAGTTTTGACAACATGTTTATTCTTAAATTAATTTTGATGAAAAAAAATAAAAATCTACATTTTGAAAATTTTAGTTATTTAATAGAATATTTAGTAAATTGGAATATTTTAGAAGGGATTCGTCTAATTTCGACCTATCATTTCCACATTTATCAATAAAGTGGGTTTCGTTATAAATTTTCAGTGCTAGGTTCGTGTATTTATGGCAAAATTACAATAGTATCAAAGACTGCGTAAACTATATTTTCCTCTAAAGCCATTTTATTTGTGCCAAATTGATAAGTACGTATTATGATACATTTATTACACCAATGCCGTCATATGGTTTGAATGGAAGCACGAAAACTACACCTAAAATATTACGTTGTGAAAAAATAACCTCAGGTCTAGCAGAGTGTACAAATCAAAGTTTACAAAAATTACTTACACCAACGTTAAAACTGGTGGAAAAAATGTAACCTTAA
Source organism: Leptothorax acervorum (assembly GCA_035220615.1). Lineage (NCBI taxonomy): Eukaryota > Metazoa > Arthropoda > Insecta > Hymenoptera > Formicidae > Leptothorax > Leptothorax acervorum. Next base: position 72,574 of record JASTWQ010000570.1, read on the forward strand.
TTTAACTTATATAAGTCGGATCCCGACGTTGGTACAACCTAAATTTGATTCCCCAAATTAGTGTAAAAGAGGGTTTGAACGACGTTGCAAAAACGTTGGTTACCAACGTTAAGTGTGTTTATCTTAACGTCGGGCGGACGTCAAAATGCTGCTTGGGCAGCAACAAACTTGAGCTTAACGAACTCGTCGTTAAGCCCAATTAAAGAATTGTACGGATCAATCCTCCCTGCGAGTGTCAAAAATGTATTTTTGCTAAATACCTCAGATGATATAATAAAACCACAGATGATCATATATATTTCTACGCAGCACTTCTGTAATGGGATGTATCATGTAACAAGATGGAACATGGAAGCATGGAACTAAGACTCTACCCAGCAAACACGGGTATATTATTATTATATTATCTTGATAAAACGGAATGTAACAGAAAATATATCAAGAATGTAGTGGTTATGTACACGTTAGTGGTAATTTCCTACATTTTTTTCTCTAGTTTCCTATTGCAGTTATATAACTTTATGTAAGGCATACATAACGTGTAATATACTCTTCGACGAAGTTACCAAATGGTTATGTAACAACAATTGCATTGTTAGCAAATGTAAATATCATAATTAATATCAAATTGCGTGTTTTAAATTAATTTCAAGCAAAACTAAATAAAATTTATTGATTAGTTTTGCATGTAATTAATTACAGAATTTGATATTTATACAAATATTTTGTTGTAGCAATTTTGATTGGACCTTTATTTGCGACAATATACTGACTTAAAGAAAAAACGAAAAATATGTGATTTTTTACATGTTTTTTAAACTTGATTTGCTGATAGAAAGCGCAAGGCTGAGAAAAAAAAATAACAGCGTTCGAAAGGGCTAACTTTCAGCTTTCCAACCGAGTTTCCAACGCTTTTTTGCAGAATGCTGTACGTTGATTTTTTCACGAGTTATAAGCGATCAAAGTCAAAGTGACCACTTTTTATTCAAACCTCGATAACTCAGCCAAAAAAAATCGCACAAAGCTCCACAACCTCTTAAATTAAAGGGGAAAGAACCCACTATATGATGCAAGTAATAGAAATTCTCCACGATTTTTTGCACGCCAGATGTAGCTTAGCAAAATTGAATTAAAAATTTCTATTTTGACGGATCAAGCTTTATCATTATGCCGTTTTGTAACAAAAAGAGATAATTAAAATCGTCAAAAAGCACTTGAAAGAAGAAGTTTCAAGCTTTAAAATGCTTTTTTAATTTTGTGTTTACGATGATTTTTCGCCGAATTTCTGCGGTTTGAAAATAGCCCAAATTTTTAGCATATCAAAAGTGTTCCCTATTTAATTTTGAGTAGTGTAGTTGCGTAGCATTTCAACCGAGGGGCTATTCACTCAGCTATTAGATGTACACGTGATTACAAAGTACAGTTGATTACAATTGATTACAGTTGATTACGATGTGATTACAACTACTAAAGTGATTTTATACGACTGTGTGAAATCGATTGTGATCACAGCTGATTTTATTGTGATTACAAATGATATCACAGTGATTACAAATGACATCATTGTGATTACAAATGATTTCATTGTGATTACAAATGATTTTATTGTGATTACAAATGATTTCAATAGCATTACTCGTTATTATTGCTAATTTCAATGTAAATAATGTTACAAATTTATCATAATTTTAAATTATAATATATAATAATAGAAATCATTAATTAATGCTTTAAATAATTTTAATATAATTGATTAGATTTTATTTAACTTTTGAAGCAACATGCCAATTCTTTAAAAAGTTTAAAATAATAATATATATAATATTATACGAGTAATTTGTATTATTAAATGTACATCATGAAAAAGTAAAAAAATAAAAAGTATTTATAGTATTCATAAATTTTATTTAATTCACAAAGTAGCTTGTTATAATAATTATAACAAAGTTATAAAAGTATAATATATTAATTATAAATACTTTTTTATCTTTTCAAAAACATCATGGCTTAGCCTTAAGTTTAAATCAGTCATGCATGGAGCTGAAATAGTTATAACATATTGTTTAACGTCTATGTATCCTTGTATTTCCATTTGCTCTGGATTTAAGCATTCTTCCTTATCTACAGAGTACCAATGGCACAGTACTCCCACAATATTTTTATTGCCTTTAATTCGCGCAGTGTTACTGGAGTATTCTCTTGCCTTCCAGAATTTTTTTTCCATATAGGCAAATCCAAGGACAAAACCTATTAAGCATTTTTTTATTTCAATATTTTTAAATAAGCACCAGTCTCCAATCTGTATTTCCTCGCGAGTTTCACAAAAACTAAGATCAGAAGTCTTTCGAGTCATCAAACGATACTTAGAAAATTCGCATTCTCTTACACGCTGTAATCTATCACTGCTTAAATTACAATTATTTCGGTTTAATAACCAACATATAGAAGATTTCCGAACAACAATCTCGTTATTCTGTCCATCTTTTACAATGGTAAAAGGACTGTCAGATTTGATGTCAGTTTTATTTTTATCGTAACCACGAAGGTTCAACGATCCTTCAATACACGATAAAACAGTCAAATCTTCTAATAAGTTAAAATCATCAGATTCATTGTCCAGCATACTTTGCGCATCAGAATTGTGATTAGAAGTCTGATCTCTATCCTGATTGTATAATGAAGGATCGTTAGCATCATCTTCTTCTAAACGTATAATATCGCCGATTTCAATGTTTTTTATGTTAATAAACTGTGACTTTGATATGTCAACATTCATACCTAACATTGAAATATCTGAAAATGCTTCTAGTTTCGCTTTTTCAATAGTTTGCTGTATCTCTTCAATGCCTGGAAGTGATAAATTTATTACATCAGAAGTCGAACTAAACTTTTTAGCACGCGGAAAGCTGAATCCTTGCTCAGTTGCAACAGAGCTCATTGACGATATGTCACTCTGTAACTGTATACGTTTAATTCTGTGAATACTTTCCAGGAGACTGCAATTGACAATTGTTGAGCAAGTAGAACTCATTGATCGTAAGTGACGAAAAAAGCTTTCGCATGGTTGACTGCTAAATAAAAATGGTACAAAAAGTTCGGGTTGATTCATCTTAATTAATATTAAAATCACATTTAATAAATTTTGTCCATTGATTTCTAAACATACGTATGTATTGAGAGTAATGAAATTGTTCGTTATAGAATATTCCGGTATATCATTCAAATAAGCTCTCCATAAACGTAAAAAAAAGATACAATACCATATATTGAAAACGCGTTCCAAAGGGGTCATCAATTTACATAAAAACGCATTTAGAGCCCGATGAATAATATTTAAATATGCTATTGTAGCGTCACTTCCAGGGACATTAGTTTTTAAGAGCTCGCACACTCTTGGATGAGAAATTTTTAAGACAGCATCAAAGTTCATTTTATCCTTGAGTGATAAGTCTTTTTGATTTAAACAGTGTTTATCTTTAGAAACAGTTTCGTAAAGAATTTTTAAATGACTTGCTGAAGCAATGTAACTACCCATTGGCAATACGATAGAATTCTTTAGAAGTCTTGTTCTCAATTTAGTGCCAATATGCACAGTGTCTTGAATGAAAGACGTATTCAACATAATCGAGTTAGGATTTGAATCCAATTTTAATACTGGTGAAATTGTTTGCCTTTCTCCTGCCTTCCTAATAATGCCAATGTTTGACGATATTTTCATTGCTTTAAGTAACCTCGGATCTCCATCAGAAGAAATGCCAAGTACTGTTATGCCAGCGTCTTTTAATTTTTGAATCATATAATTCCAACGCTTAATTACATCATCAGCTGTAAATTTGTTATCAGAACTGTATAAACATAGGCAAAATGAAAGAGCATTTTCTACTAATGACTGTGCTATAATCACGTACAATAAATTAGCTGCTGTATTATTAATAAAATACTCCTCAATCTGTTTTGCAGAAGTAGCCGTAAAAGAACTTTTTATAGGCATGCCATTTTCATCTAATGGCAAGGAAAAGCCTACAAGTTGATTCGTTTTAGAATCATATTGTACCCGACCTGTTATTCTGGTTGCGTCTTCGCTAAGCCATAGAACTGTAGGCAAATTTCTTGACCGTAAGAAATTTACTAATTCTGCAACACGAATATCGCCTTCAATTATTATTGCACTTGAGTCATCTAAAGTACGGCTTACCGTGCTTAACGAAGGCAGTGGCAAATTTGTACACAACGTTTCGTATAGCATTCTACCCCCTATAATGTATAGATAAGTTGCAAACAGCTTAAGGGTATCATCATACCGAGCACCCTTCTTTTTGCCTGTGTTTTTATTAGCAGTATCTACTAAAAATTTTAAAAACGAAGATTGTGTTACGGTTGATGCTGGATCAAATTCTTTGTTAGAATTATTGCTCGACTTTTCCAAAAAAAGTTTTAAAGCATTACTTAATTCTTTATTTTTTTAAAGTTCTATCTGTAATTGATTAAGAACCGGAAAGTACTTAGAAATTCGCGGTTGGAACTCATCTACCGAAAACAATTTTCGCTTTTTTCTTGCCAAGCGTGTTTGGCGCAAAGAACTACGTGGTCGAATCTTGGGTCGAACATTTGTTACAGAAATTAATTTTCCCACGAGATGATTTGTTCGATAATCATCTCGGGTTAGCATTCCCCCGTCGCCGTTCCATCTTGTATATTATCCTGTTTTGATGACACAGTTGACTGCGATGTTGAAGTTGAGGCTTCAGGTTCCTTTGGAGGAACTATCAACATATTTGTATCTGTAGAGTCAACTGGCATTGATGAAATAATAGAAGCGCTGGAGACATCCTCGGAGACATCGGTACCTTTTGAAAGCAGCAACTCATCATCCACTATGGTGTATTCAGCAATTACATCTCCAATTACATTGCTGTTAGAATCGTAATTTGTTTTCTTTTGAAGAGCGGGTGATTTGGCGGACGCTTGCAGCAAGTGAAGAACATTACTTAAGGACTTGTCTCGCTTTTCAGTAAGTTCAGTAGATTTCTGGTGTTGGAAAATGTGTCTTTTGAAGTTGGAAATTATCCATCTGGAACTTTTACCTTTTGTTGTTACACATTTTGTGATATTGGTCACAAATAGACACGATGGACAAGTAATTCCAGCAACATATGTAAATCCTTGAGGGTAAGTTTCTCCATCATAAATTTCCTTAATTGAAACTTCGATCTGTACCTATCCTTTCAACAAGTTACGCAATTTTTTATTTAGATTTTCGTCTTGACTTAAAGATTTAACAAGCTTTGTTAATTTATTAATTTCTTCCCTGATATTAGGATTCTTCTTTTCATGTAGTTCAGATTTTTTCTCGGATTTTAAAATGCGCTTGTCTTCAGATTTAGAAAGTGCTCGTTTTTTACAAGACGGTTCTCCAAATTCTTCGCAGTCTGTCGATGGTAACTTCCAATAATCCTTCGGTGTTTGTTTAACCATTTTAACCAGCTCCAAGATTAGATGTTTGTCTCCAATCATAAAACAAAATTTTTCAGGCATGTTGTGAAATATTCCGAAATAGTCCCTCATATTGGAGTTGGGATCGATAAAAGATATCATCACAGTTTGAGCAAAGATTTCGATTTCTTTTAATACATCTTCCGTAATGTTCCGAAACGAAAGAGGATTGTCCATGTTATTTAAACGCATAATGTTTTTAATAGTTGGGGATATGTATGCTCCGCTATCCCTTTCTAGTATATTCCAGAAATTACATTGTCGTTCATCATTGGTAACTTGGGAAACTAGAGAAGAACCCTCGGGAAAAACCGAGGGAGAAACATTCTTTTTCTCCAATTCTTTATCTTTCTCACTCGCTTCGTCCATTTCTCTGTAAAAATTATACATATTTAACTTCAAATTGATAATTCATACGACAATTAAAACGTAGAACTTTCTGTGCTGGCTGAGTATTTATTATTCATAATCTACTTATAGTTATTAAAATATAGAACAACACGTCGTGGTCAGTGTTGTAAATAAAACCATGACCACCATTCATGTAGTATTATATTTTATATATACTTCAATATTTAAAAGGAATACTCTTTGTGATGGCCTTTCTTTTAACTAAGCTCCCGACTAAGCTTTATTAAACTTATTTACAAATGTCAGAACTAAACTTTAATTGTTACTTAAAAAACAGGTTAGGACAAATTAAGGTTATGAAATTAGAAGTACGCGCAGTGTGTTATAATATTTGAAACTTACTTCTCAAATTACGTCTTCATACGTTGTATTCTTAAACCGACGGTTAAATTTAGCGGCCTATTCTTACTATTATGCCCGAGATGCCTATGGAACCTCGTATGGAACTTTCCCGTGTCTCTCTGACACCCGACGTGCGCGAAGTCCCTATGCGCACACGCATAATCGTCTCGTGGGCGCATGTTACTAATAAAAGACTGATTTCGTTCTGATTTCAAACGACTCGCAACGATTTCACGCGATTTCACGCGATTTCTTGCTTATTTTTCTTTGATTACACTAATTACGCTTTTAGTTTTATTTAAATGATTTCAAAATATCTTGCAAGATTACACGTGATTACGAATTGATTTCACTGTTGATTACCACATGATTACAAATCAGGTGTACACCTGATTTCATTAGTGAATGGCCCCTCGATTTCAACGTAACTCTCAATTAAAATAAAAGCCTACTTGATGATTCAGTTTCAGATGGTATTTATGATAAAATGCAAACGAAAGAAAAATTTTTTTTTTTTTTTATTATACACTCTTTTTGGGGTAATTGAAAAAAATATTTATTTTATGATACAGAAGAAAGAAAGAATGTAAAAAAATGAGATAATTTTTTATTGAAATCGTCCAATATAAACATGAACATGTTATTAAAATATTTTTAGTACTTGATGATATAACATCTGCAAATAATTCGACCATACCGCGTAATTTTATTATATTTGATATATCTTGTACGACACACAAAATACTGTATACGTTACTTTTATTATTTCTTTCATGCGTATTCAATATCAATTCGCGCTATGTAAAGAATCCCAGGTGAAACATCGACGAACCAGATTTTCTCAACCATGTGTTGTGGACTGACGAAGCGGGATTCACACGAGATGAAATTGTGAATATGCATAATCTACATGTTTGGTCTGATATGAATCCTCATGCAACACGACCCGCCTCATTCCAACATCGATTTAGTGTGAATGTTTGGGCAGGTATTATTGGCAATAATTTAATCGGCCCCTACATAATAGAAGACAGAATTAATGGAGCCAATTATCTCAACTTCCTTGATAACACACTACCCATACTATTGGAAGATGTGCCCCTACATACTCGCCAACAAATGTGGTACCAATTAGACGGCGCTTCAGCGCATTTTACACGTCCGGTATGCCAGTGGTTACATCAGCATTTTCCAGCACGATGGGTTGGAAAGGGAGGCCCTGTGTCATGGCCACCACGGTCCCCTGATTTGACGCCATTAGACTTCTTTTTTTGGGGCTGTATGAAGGAAATGGTTTACAATTCCGTGATAAGAAATAGAGACCATCTTGTACAAAGGTTTCATGCAACTGAGGCACACATACGACAGCGCAGATTGTGTGACCATCTGAAACATGAAGTCCTAGTGCGCACTAAATTATGCTTGCGCAATAGAGGAGCACATATGGAACACCTGCTCCAGTAAAATCAAAACATTGTAATCTGCTTCCAACAATGCTTATTTTGCAGCTGTAAAACCTAACACATACACAGACACACACACGCACACGCACATACGCACAGCAGAGAAGGTTTGGAGTCCATAAATACTACGGAAGTGACGAACCGTGGGGTCCTTATCTCTGCTAACACACACACACAACAGAGGTGTAAATCCGACCGTGCAACCTCCACGTGGTACACCTTGGGTGATGCTAATGCCGGCGGTACTGTAACTTTCAAGCCCTATAACTCAAAAAGTACCTAACAAAAAAATATTTTATTATATTGTTTTGGAAAACCCTCGGAATAAGCTACAATAATATGCAATAAAAAGTGGGAATACCCATTAAAAATTTCGAGGTTATCTTTGCGTGACATTGAGAACGCCATTTAAGGTCATACTAATGTCTCTGTGTAATGCTTTACTTAAAACCCTACAACTTTTGTATAAAACATTTTTATCGGAAATGCGTATTTTTCGAAATATTAAGGGGTTTTCACATGTTTATACACCCCTATAAAGCGCTGTATCTTCTAAACCATAGCGAATACAAAAAAATTTTATTTACAATATGTTTTCTACTCATGCTCCTCTTTCACCTCCTAGTCGATTGACCTTACTTTTCCGAACACCCTGTATAATACAAGAATAATACAAGAAGGCTTGTTTGAAAATCAAATTAGAGAAGGGCTTTGAGCCGTGACAGGATGTTTGTGTCTATTATATAACTTTTTGAATTATATAAATTTTATACATTAAATTTACTAATCTTATATACTTTTACAGTTGATCCAGTATATATACTGATAAACGATATAAAAGATATACAAAAATTAAAAGGTCGTATGTCATTTTCCACATTACTTAAAGGAGTACGTATACCGAAAAAAATTTAATTAAGTCTGAAATTCGGTAAGTTTAACAGATATTTTACTCTGTATTGAAACGAATTATATACTCCGTTCCACGAGTTCCCGATTGCCGACATTCCCGATTGCCTACAAGCATTATTGCGCACATGTAATAGTTAAAAATACGAACGTACGTTTGCGCACATGGCCAAACACATTGGACACATGACTTTATTGCACACAAGCAGATTGCACACATGACATTATTGCGCACATACATATTGCACAGATGACTTATTGCGCACATACGCGTTATATTGCACACAATGTCGCAGGCTTATTGTAAAATCAGCCTTTTTGCGAAATGCCGGCTTTTTAAGAAAGCAATTGATCGTTTCTTTAATAAGACTAACGTATTTTAGACTTTTTGCAAAGTGCCTAGCCTAGCACCAGCCCAGGTGTGCCAAAAAGCCTAAAGTGCGTTCAGTCTTATTAGGAAACGATCATTGCTTCGCAAAAGGCCGGCTTTTCGCAAAGAGGCTAGCCTTTTTGCAAAAGGGCTGATTTTGCAGTAAGCTTGCGACATATGTGTGCAATATAACGTGTATGTGCGCAATAAAGTCATGTGTGTGGAGGTAGGGTTACGCACACAAAATGATAATGACACTCGTAATATCAAACAAGTATATATTCATAAAATGTGGATAGTCGGCCTGACTGGCAGTAATTTTACGTTTCGACCCGTATTTTGGGTCATTAGTTGATGTTATATTAAAAATTTTATATTGCGAAAAAATATTACCCCAGCCAGGGTAATATTACCCTGGCTGGGGTAATATTTTTTCGCAATATAAAATTTTTAATATAACATCAGCTAATGACCCAAAATACGGGTCAAAACGTAAAATTACTGCTAGTCAGGCCGACTATCCACATTTTATTAATTTATCACTGGCGAATAATTATCTTATTGAAGTATATATTCGTTTAGAGAAAAGAAAAATGTTTGGTATAAACGTCCGTTGCGAATATCCCGTGACAGTGGGCGGAAACGAAGAAGGATCAAAGCTCGCGCATGCTTGCATCGAGTGTACAGTGGCGCTCTCCGCCGAGTTTCCTTCCTGTCAGTGCTGACTCCTAAGGGATGTCTCCACTGAGTTCCCATCCTGCCATCTGCGTTGTCTCCTAGTGACTGTTACCTAAGCTATAACCTATAAATACTATGACATATTAAAGTGATAAATGATAAAGGCAACACCCACAATCCGCCCTCTTGGCTTTATCAATTCTTAATGTTCATAAACTTCTTTGCATTTTTGAGTAATGCTGGTCCACTTAACGGTTTTGTCAAACAATCCGCCGTCATTTTTTCATTTGGTACATGCTTCACATGAATCTTTTCTTCCTTTACAGCTTCTCTTATGTAGTGACATTTCCTGTTCAGCAACTTAGATTTTGTTTTAAAATTACCTCCATTTGCTAGTCTTACAGCATTTAGATTGTCACATCTTAATTCTCTTGATAACTTCCCTGACATCTCAATTTCATTCAGTAATTTTGAAATCCATATTACTTCTTTCAGTCCTTCTAGCATAGCCTCCAGTTCGCTTTCCGTCGATGATAATGCAACTGTTGATTGCTTTCTACTCTTCCAATGCACCAAATCTCCGTTTCTGTATATCAGCAGTCCAGTGAACGACTTTGCATCTTCTGTTCTGTCCCACGACGCGTCAGCTTTGCATTCAATACTTCCGACTGTGTTTCTTCCAAATTCCAGACGATAGTTAACAGTTCCTTTCAAATATCGTAGAATTCTCTTCAGTGCTGACATGTGTAGTTGTCTAGGTTCATTGTTAAATTGCGACAAACAACTCAGCGCAAAAGATAGATCTGGTCTTGTACACACGCTCAGGTACATCAATCGTCCGATTAATTCTTGATACACTCGAACATCAGCATATCCACTCTCATTACAGTCTTCCATCTTCATATTCATATCAATTAGCGATTTCACGGTGTTACAATCTTCCATGCCGTACATTTCAAGGAGTTTTTCTATGTATTTCTTCTGATGCACATAAATTTTTCCATCTTCCTGATCTAATTGCATTCCTAGTACTGTTTTTGCTTCTCCAATATTTTTTATATCAATGTGTTGTTCAATCTTCCTCATGTAACTTCTCTCAAATTCATCATTGCTTGATACTACTGTCATGTCATCAACATGGGTTCCAACTAATAAGAATTGGTTCCTTTTTATAATAAAGAATAAGCATGGATCTTCTTTAGACTGTTTCAACCCAATTTTTATTAAAATTTCTGTCAATAATTCGTTCCAACATTTTCCTGCTTGTTTAAGACCATATATACTCCTTCTCAATTGACAGACTTCTTCATTATTTTCTTGAAATCCTTGAGGTAATTCCATGTAAATTTCTTCGTTAAGCGTACCGTGTAAAAATGCTGTTTTGACGTCATAAATCTTCACCTTTCTCTTCTTCTCTGCAGTTATTCTGAATAGCAATCTTATCGTCTCTGCTCTCACTACCGGTGCAAACGTTTCTTCATAATCCACTCCTGGGCGTTGACCACAACCTAGTGCAACCAATCGGGCTTTATATTTTCGCTGTCCTGTAGCCGGATCTTCCTTTATATTAAATATCCATTTAGATTTAATTATTCTTTTATCCTTAGGTCTTGATACGATATCCCACTTTATGTTTCTTCATTGACGTTAATTCATCTTCAACGGCTTGTTTCCAGTATTTCCAATAGTCTGATTTCTTTGCTTTTTTGATGTCTTTTGGTATTTCTTCATCCATTATTAGCATTGCCGATTGCTTATCCCTTATTCTTTCCGATCTTCTAATGTTTCTCTGCCTTAATTCTCTTTCTTCTGCTTCACGTCTTAAGTTTCTTCGCTCTTCCATTACAGCTTTAGTTGTTCCCCTTGGTCTTCCTCTATTTCTTAATTCTATTGGCTGCTCATCGATCTCGTAGTTCTCTTCTGGATCATCTTCCTGTGTAGAATTCTCTTCATTGGCTTCTTCATATTCGCTGCTTTCTGTTTCAGTTCTTACGTCTTCATCATATTTTTCAATTTCCTCTTGATCATTTATTGTATCATTTTTATTCTTTAATTCCAGATCCATTATTATTAATTTGTCTTCAATTTTTCGATCTTCATTTTTCTCGTCGCTTATTAATTCGTATCCGTTTTTGCTCTCATCGAATTTAACATCACAGTCCGTTTTGATTCTTCCTGTTGCTGGAATGTACACCCTGTATGCATTATTAGTTGCGTATCCAACAAATACCCCTTTAATCATCTTCGAGTCGAATTTCTTTTTTCGTTCTTCTTTGTCCAATAGATATGCCATACAACCAAATCTTCGCATGTAGTTTATGTTGGGTCTTCTTTCATTCCACATTTCATAGGGCGTCTTACCATGCACTGTTGATTTAATTCTATTTCGGATATGTGCCGCAGTACATGCTGCTTCTCCCCAAAAGTCTAATGGTATTTTTGAGTCAGCTATCATTGTTCTGGTCATTTCTATTATAGTTTTGTTCGCTCTTTCTACTACACCATTGCATTGTGGTGTTCTCGCTGGGCTGAATTCGTGTTTAACACCCTTTTTCTTCAACCAATCTTGTAAGTCCTTTCTTATAAATTCTCCTCCATTTTCTGATCTTATGGCCTTCAATTTCAATTCGGACTGGTTCTCCTTCAAAATTATTAGCTCTTTCAATTTTTCTGCAGTCTCTCCTTTTTCATTCAGCAATTCTAAAAAAATCACTCTTGAATAGTCATCCACGATTGTAAGTATGTATTTTTTACCGCCACGTGATAAAGGTTTTATCGGTCCAATTAAATCCATGTGCCACAACTCCATTATTCTACTTGTTTTGATACCTGTCAATCTGGGATGTGTCTTTCGGCACATTTTTCCTGCAACGCACGACTCGCATTGACTTTTTTCTTTACTATCTTCTTTTATCCCAATAACAAGATCTTCTTTCTTTATTTCTTCTATAGTCCTCTTGTTCGCGTGTCCGAGTCTTCTATGCCATATATCCATATCTTCCACTGCTGCTGCTCCTTCGTTAGTTATTATGGATGATCTCACGTAGTACGCATTCTCTTTACGTACGGCCGTCATCTTTATATCGTTTTCATTTCTGTAAATAACAGCACCATGTTTATCAAATTTTACATTGTAATCATGATCAGTTATCTTCGCTACTGATAACAAATTCATGTTAATATCCGGGACGCATAATACATTTTTTAATCGTATCTTACCATCATTCGAATTTTGTTTTACAACAATTTCTCCTTTACCATCAGAAGTTAATTTTTTTCCATTTTTATCCGCTAAGGAAGTACTTCTTACGTCATCCTCTAACCTCTCGAACATAACCTTGTGGCCGGTCATGTGACTTGTCGCGCCCGAGTCTAATAACCACTCGCAACTTTGAGAATCATCCTTGTTATTTTCTGTAGTTTGTACTGTACTCACGTGTATTTCATCGCAAGCTGATAATACTGCCTTGTCCGAGGTTTTCATTGTTACCTCACTTTGTCCTCGTCCTCGTCCTTTTCCTCTCGCTCTTGAATTCCCTCTGAATCATCTTCCTCGTGATGTACTTCTACGTGGCTCTTTACAATCAGCTGCACTATGATTGTATCCTTGACAGTTGAAACATTTCTGTTTATTCCGACATTTACTCGATGTGTGGCCTCTCATCCCGCAATTGTAACACGTTATGTCATTCCTCGGTTTTTCTCTTGCTTTTCTCACATGTTCTTCTCTCGATGTCTTTTCTTCCTTTCTCTTGTCTCTTCTCAATTCTTCTTGTTTCAATGCGTACCGTATGTCATTGATGGTTATCTCTTTTTGAGTTTCTAAAACTCGAACGTTTTGATCGAATTCCGATCTCAATCCTTTGATTATATACATCCTCAGCTCATAATCTTCTATGTTTCTTCCGAGTTGCATGCACTGGTTTCTCAAGGCTTCTGCTCGATTCATATACGCATCTATACTTTCGTCCTTTTTCATCCGTAGATTTGATAATTCGCTCAGTGATCTGGCCTTTAACTGCTCAGTTTCCGCCGCCATATTATTTTTTATTAAGCTCCATAACTTATCAGCACTCTTTTCGTGACTGTACTTCAGCAATTGTGCTTTACTCATTGTATTAATTATTACTGCACGTGCTGCGTGATTATCGTCGTCCCACTCATTCCAAAGTTTAAATTTCGCCGCGTAGTTTTCTACACCTTCTTCAGGCTTCTCGATTGGCTTCACATTAATCACCTTCTTCCAGAGCTTCTTCGCTCTCAGAATTCCCTCGATTTTTTCTCTTTATAGGAAATAGTTAGTGTCGTCAAGCGGTTCTACGCTCGCGAGGTTCCAATTTTCGGCCATCTTGTGCAACGGTACTTTTCTTTCTCTCACACAAGTTTATTCGTAATTCTCAATAGCACTCTCCAACCACGCTCTGCTACCATATGTGGAGGTAGGGTTACGCACACAAAATGATAATGACACTCGTAATATCAAACAAGTATATATTCGTTTAGAGAAAAGAAAAATGTTTGGTATAAACGTCCGTTGCGAATATCCCGTGACAGTGGGCGGAAACGAAGAAGAATCAGAGCTCGCGCATGCTTGCATCGAGTGTACAGTGGCGCTCTCCGCCGAGTTTCCTTCCTGTCATCAGTGCTGACTTCTAGGGGATGTCTCCACTGAGTTCCTATCCTGCCATCGGCGTTGTCTCCTAGTAACTGTTACCTAAGCTATAACCTATAAATACTATGACATACTAAAGTGATAAATGATAAAGGCAACACCCACAATGTGTGCAATGTGTATGTGCGAAATAATGTCATGTGTGCAATCTGCTTGTGTGCAATAAAGTCATGTGTGCAATGTGTTTGGCCATGTGCGCAAACGTACGTTCGTATTTTTAACCATTACATGTGCGCAATAATGCTTGTAGGCAATCGGGAATGTCGGCAAACGAAGCTGTAGGCAAAATGTTGTGGGCAAACGAAGCTGTTGGCAATCGGTATTGTAGGCACACGTAGAGACCTAGATAAACAGAGATGCGACATTGAACCTCATGGCCTGATTGGCTGCATAATCACGTGGTTATAACGCCATTTTGCTTCCCTATAATTGCAATCAGTGGTATGTATAATGCACATTTGTATAATGTTAATGGCAATTTATTGGTGAAAACAATAATAGAAAAGTATCTACAGTGATTTTATTTAGGAAACACTTACTCTTTCCCCCTTCTTGCAACTTAACCTTACTCTGTCAATTTATCTCACTTATAACTACTCATTATAGAAGCAACATGGCGGATAATCGCGATTAGATTGCGATAGCTCGATATATCTAACCTGACCTGACCGTCAATGTCGCATCTCTGATTATCTAGGACTCTAGGCAAACGGAGCCCCCTGCATAGATGAGCAATAAGTGGGGGTAAAGTTTTCCTAGAGCGTGACGTACCGTATACTATTCCATATTATTATTATTTTCGTATTATTTATTATGTACTTACCGTATTCTGTGAGCGAAGATCGCGCAAAACAGATGAGTTTTTGTCCGAACCAAGTATGGTCTCTCGTGGAACGGAATATAGATTGATAATATATATTATAATTGTTTTTTGTTTTATAATAAATATATTTTTTACAGATTATAAAATGTTTTGTTTGGTTTTGTTTAGTTTTCAAGAAATAGTTAAGAGAATTTTTAAAGTCGTATTACGACAAAGTTGTTAAAGATTTGATTTGCTGTATTTTGTTTAAAATAACTGGGTGACTATATGAATTGTTTATGATAAATATTTGGTGAGATATTTTACAATGCATCACTACGAATGTACTTATTACAAAACATTTCTTAGTTAGGTGAGATTCTTATTTTTTACAAGATCTCTGCCGGATAGGGTAGCCGAGCTCTACTATGCCCATGGCCTATTCTGCTCCTCCTATTCCATTGTCGTACTCTCGCTGATCGTGATATCGGTTCTCTTGCTATGCTGGTGAGTTACCCCTTTTCATCTTGATACCGACGTTTTGAGCAGATCTACATTGAGAGTTGATTTGTCTGGTTGTTGCAGCTACCCGCTTGTCAATCTGCCCATGACGGGCAATGCCCCGAAAAGGTGAGGTTTTACAAAAAAGTGGTAAGTACAAAAGTTTTGTAAAATTATCAGGAGAACGAGTTTTTAGGTCCATGGCATACTAAGGTTATATACGTTCAATTATGTTAAGCACGAAAATTCAGCATAGCCTATTCACAGAGGTAGCGTAAACTGGAACTATGGGCAAGGAGACGTCTGATAGCGCGGGAGGGGAGTAATCCATCCGCTCGACAAACCTCGGTTAGACTCGGAAACATTCGGACGCTCGACAGCACACGTGACCATGCACGTGATGGAACAGCATGCATGTGGAGGGGATGTGCTGGCAACGCACACCAAAGCAAAGATTACGTCCGTGTGTGCTGCTGTCGAGCATATCCGAACCGTACCTACGGAAATAGCCGAGCGGATGGACTGCTCCCCTTACCGCGCTTATCAATCCCCCCGCAAGTTTACGCTCCCGTCCATATCTTTCTAAGTCCATAAGCCTATTTGGGACCCTACACATTTTGAACCGACCTTTCCGATGGTGATCTCATGTTGTCATTGTAGATTTTTGTTAAGCTTGATATTTTGCACATCGATGTGATTTAATTCTATAGTAACAATTTATTGTTAACGTTTTAACGTTTAACCCTTAAATGACACATGGGGTCCTGCGGACCCCAGACCTTTTCAATTATATATTTTTAAATGTTTCCGCCAAAAATGGAGCTAATGGCTCCCTCTGATGATAGTTGAGTGATTGAACTACCCGTTTGTACACTTAGCAATACTCAGTTTACTGGCAGCAGCTGTTTAGAGAGGTTCAAAGTAGCGGTGGGGTACTGCAGTACCCCTCCCTTACTGTGGGGTCCTGCGGACCCCACTCCATACGAACGATAATGTGTGACAATTTTTATATTGTTGAAATTGAAATTTTAACAATATAAGCATTTTATTCTCTTTTCTAAGGTTTGAACATTGAAAATAATTTTCATGACTAAATATCAAAAAATCAATGAGTAGGAGACATTTTTCATGCTGGGGTCTTTTATACCCCAGTGTGTCATTTACGTGATTTTTTTGAGGTGTGTCATTTAAGGGTTAACGTTATGATATTTTTTTCTATAAGTTTCAGTCAACAATTATCCCTTATTATGCGTTCAAATGTTTGACTACAAAAGTTTTTCCGAGAGTTTATGAGCCATTATTTCGTTTCCCGATCCTTTCTATCGATCATTTTTGAACAAATTCATGTTTGTACCAATTCTACATATAAACCATCTTGTGAATTGGTCCAAGTATCCCATTCTGTTTTCCATCGCAAGATTCTTAGTTATTCTTAGTTATTGGCAAGTAAAAAAAAAGAATGGCTGGCAGACCTCCACGAATACATTGTTTTTCATGCGATACAGTATTCAATGCACGAAACCTGGTTCACATAAATGGTGATGAGAATATCCTTAAACGACAAATAGCTATCACAAGACGAGATGAGCTTAATCATCCATGTTTGCGTATGAATGATGAATCTAGGTTGTGCTTTAACTGCAATGTATCTATTCTGAATGAAATAGCAATAATCAAAGCCGATCCAACCTGTCTTCGATTAAATGTGTTGAGACAAACAGCGAGTCAAAATTGCGTCATTTGTGATGCTGCAAATGATTTGCAGAGATTATCATTAGCTTGTAGGGTGAATGTTTTTATAGAAAGAAATATTTTTGTACCTAAAAATGTAAGATCATGCAGGCATCATTTAGATGCAAATGGATATTTATTAAATATTCTAATAGCTGGTCTCGGTTACATTAACAGACCGATTATCATAAGAAGACCACAAATGTCCGCATTTTTGAATCAACTTAGACACGTCGCTGTAGCTAAAGCTAAGTTTATTGACGAAAATAGTTTAAGCGATGAAGAATTTCAATGCATCGCACCGATAACAAAACAACAATTCCAGGATTTGTTAACATATTGTGACCCGGTTCTCCAAAACGGTAGACTCCGATATATAAGGAGAAAAGATTTATTGATGTTTCTATGCAAACTCAGACAAGGCTCGAGTGATGAGTTTCTTAAAGTCATATTCGATTACGGTAGTAGACAAAATGTAAGCACCGTTATAGACTATGTTAGAAGAGCATTAGCACAAAGATTTGTTTTAGAGAATATTGGACCTAGATCGATAACAAGGCAAGATTTCATTGCTCGACACGTCACGGAGTTTTCTAATACCTTGTACAATCCTCAACCAAATGAACCGAAAGCCATTGTTGTAATCGACTCTACTTATGCATACATACATAAGAGTTCACATTTTCGTGTATTAAGGCAATCTTATTCCGTCCACAAACACAGGCATCTCCTAAAACCCACTCTAGTTGTTGCTCCTGATGGCTACATTTTACAGATTTTTGGGCCATATTTTTCATATTCTCGTAACAACGATGCAGAAATACTTAGGCATGATTTTGAAACAGATGGAAATGCACTGAAAGAATGGTTTCAACGTAACGATATAGTTTTGGTCGATAGAGGTTATCGTGACGCTATACCTCTTTTACAGCTGTTGGGCATCCAATATGAAATGCCAGCATTACTTGAGGCTGGACAGCGGCAACTAACAACCGAAGATGCAAATGCATCTCGTATTGTCACTAAGAGTCGTTGGATAGTAGAAAGTAGAAACGGTCATTTTCGGTTTGTGTTCAAGTTTTTTGCTAACACACTATGCTTACAGCATGCAGAAAACCTCGGTGAGTTTTATCGCATCGCTGGTGCAATATTAAACAGGTATCATCCTATGATTTACATGGAAGGTGCAACTGCACAGGCGGCACAAGAAATCTTGGAAAGATCACGTATCCCAAATGCTGTGCAAGCAAGGGTGGAGGTAGACAATCTTATAAGAAGGAATGGAGAAGACTGAATCATAGAGATATACCAGAGTTTCCGCTCCTGGATTTAGAACACTTAAGACATTTGACGCTTGGTGTGTATACCAAATCAATCTTGCACCATCTTACATACAAGATAAAGTTTTGAGAGACAATGATGAAGAATTTCAACTAGATGAACATTTAAATGAAGCGGGTTTTTTGAGAATCAGAGTGTACTCTAGGTTTCGAAATGCTGGAAGACACCAAATATTCATATCATTTTGAGTTGCTGACGACGAAGGTATTGAAAACGCCGATGATGCTGATCCAATTACTGGATATTATTGTACATGTCAATCTGGAGCAAGGACCCTAGGTGCGTGCGCCCATGTAACCAGTGTAATATGGTTTCTTGGTTATGCGCGACATCAAGTGGATGTGAGGTATCCTGATCCATCATTGTTGAATAAAACATTAGATGCAGCCAATCGGGTTGCAGAGGGACATGTTCCTAATGCTAATATAGAAATAATCAACGACTGAATGGATAACTTGGCCGGACGCTCCACAGTTTTGTCTTAACTGGCCGGACGCCCCAGTCTTGTCTTAGCCAGCCGGACGCCTCACAGTCTTGCCTTAGCCGGCCGGACGCCCCACAGTCTTGTCTTAAATGGCCGGACGCCCCAGTCTTGTCTTAACTGGCCGGACGCCCCAGTCTTGTCTTAACTGGCCGGACGCCACACAGTCTTGTCTTAACTGGCCGGACGCCACACAGTCTTGCCTTAGCCGGCCGGACGCCCCACAGTCTTGTCTTAACTGGCCGGACGCCACACAGTCTTGTCTTAACTGGCCGGACGCCACACAGTCTTGCATTAGCCGGCCGGACGCCCCACAGTCTTTTCTTAACTGGCCGGACGCCCCAGTCTTGTCTTAACTGGCCGGACGCCGCAGTCTTGTCTTAACTGGCCGGACGCCACACAGTCTTGTCTTAACTGGCCGGACGCCACACAGTCTTGCCTTAGCCAGCCGGACACCCCACAGTCTTGCCTTAGCCGGCCGGACGCCCCACAGTCTTGTCTTAACTGGCCGGACGCCCCAGTCTTGTCTTAACTAGTCGGACTCCACACAGTCTTGTCTTAACTGGCCGGACACCACACAGTCTTGTCTTAACTGGCCGGACGCCACACAGTCTTGTCTTAACTGGCCGGACGCCCCAGTCTTGTCTTAACTGGCCGGACGCCACACAGTCTTGCCTTAGCCAGCCGGACGCCCCACAGTCTTGCCTTAGCCGGCCGGACGCCCCACAGTCTTGTCTTAACTGGCCGGACGCCCCAGTCTTGTCTTAACTGGCCGGACGCCACACAGTCTTGCCTTAGCTGGCCGGATGCACCACAAGCTACATGTGTAGGGCTCCAAATAGGCAATGGGCCCCAAACAGGCGATGGGCCTTAAAAAGAAAAAAAGAGCCTAAAAAAAGGAGCCTCGGATCCAATACAAAACTTTTGTACTTACCACTTTTTTGTAAAACCTCACCCAACTAAAATAAGCTACCGTTGCCGAACTTCGGAATATGCTGCAGAAATTCAAAAATCTACCACTTTGGATGGCTGTAGCTCAAAATCTCGAATTTTTAGAGCTTTATGCCCATTGACACTTTTAATCTACATGTTGAGAACTACCTTTTTGCAAAGTTTCGAAACATTTGACCGAAAGCCATTTTCCATAAGGATTCCGCGGGGTCCTTTAGACATTAAAATCACATCTCTAATGTTTTAATTGAGCTTTTTAAACAAAATAAAAAAAAAATAAAAACTGAACTAAACATCTATGCCTTCACATGGTTTTCATTAATTTTCACAATTAACAAAAAATAACCAAAATAGAACTTCTCAAACACTTAAATTAACTAAAAATATTCATTTTGAGATCAAACATTTATAAATTAAATAGAAATTCTTGAAATAAGTTCAAGTGGTTCAAATCTCCCACCCGGTACCATCTTGACTTTGATACAGTTTTGCAGAAAAAATAAAAATGATAGGATAAAAACACTAACTCTACCTTAAACTACGATAATATATGGTGTAAATAACGTATAATGTTTTACAAATCTTGACATATAAAAGTGTGACGATAAAATAAACAAGAATATTTTTTTTTACTCCGAGCACGTTAAAACACGTTTATCTCACTCACAGCCAAAATGCACTGCCGAGGAACTTGTTGTCACGTGACATAGTAGCGGCAGATGACCCGTACGTTGCGGCTTGACAATCGCGCGTTTTTCGCAAAATTTGAACAAGATATTTAAAGTGGTTCAACTGTCCCGTATGGTCAAGTCTCCCGGACTCCCCCTAAGTCTATGGGTGTCACAGTCCAATGGGACAAAATGCACATGAAAGTATAGAGTGTTACCTTGAAAATGCTTCTTTACTGAGCTCGACATTCCGTGGCTCGCGGAATCGAATCTAATTCCGTGTTCGCGGAACGTGTACATATTGTAAATATAGACAATTAAAGCTATATAAACTTGTACATAGACAATTACAATTCCGTGTCCGGATTTCTTTTGCGTTTCATCCTTCTTCTCCCTTTCCCGCTTGCGCACATACATGTTTGTTAGTCAACCATTATATGTAAAGAAGGATTCAATGAAAAGATTTGTGTTGATAAAGATGAATATTTTTTATATTTAGTAGTCATTCCATGTGGTTAAACATTAAGTACCTTGTTTTGCCCCACCTTCCTGTACAGACAGAATTAAAGAATATTTCTCTCTGTGAGAAAGAGAGAGAAATAAGGATGAGTGGGAGAGAGGGAGAGAAGGAGGGAGAGAAAGAAATGTTATTACATTTATTATATATACATATTATATTAATATATACGTATTTACATACTACATATTGTGTTATGTATAATATTTTAGTAAAATATATATTATATATTTATATCACCACAACTCCCAATTAATATAAAGTAAGTATATGTATATATTTATTGTATTATATTATCTTCTATTTTATTATCTTTTATGTGCACAATAAGATAGAAGATAACTGATCACTATCTGTTGTAATGGATAGATTGTTTTCACAGTTATAAAAATATAAAAATTAAATTATTCTAAATTTTTGTACTATTAGATTTTTGTGTTTAACAACATATTTTAAGAAGAATTAAATTTAATTATTAATTCAATTCTTCTTAAAATATGTTGTTAAACACAAAAATCTAATAGTACAAAAATCTAGAATAATTTAATTTATATATTTTTATAATTGTGAAAACAATCTATCCATTACAACAGATAGTGATCAGTTATCTTCTATCTTATCATCTTCTATCCATTCTTCATTAATAGCTGATATAACTTTGTCGTTGTCCATCATTGTGATATGAGTACCTTCCACATAATGAATTTGCACTTTACCTTCAGTAACCTGAAAATAAGTTTCTTGTTATAAAGCTTCTCATTATTTTTAAAATTATAGTTTTATTTCAAAAAGTTCCATCCAAATTAGATTTACCTTACGTAGACCATAATCTTCTTCAGTAAAAGAGACGCTCGGAAATGTGGGTTTTAGCAATGTTATAGGTGATTTAAGGCGAGGTAATGAAGGTATATTATAATCCTGTACAGCAATTATATGATTGTAAATTGTCAAACATACAAGTTTTTGATTTTCAATGGTCAATATATTTAACTCCTTTGGAAAGTAAACATGAAATATTTTTAATTTCTCTTCCCATGTGTTACATTTATTCAACTCTAACAAAAACTGTAAAAAACAATATTTATACATTGTATGATTAGTAATAAAAAATATGCTAAATTAAAAATAATATCTGCGTTTTGTTTTATTGGATTCTTCAAAACTTTTGAAGATTGATTTTAAATCTGCTTTATACTTGGAATTTTTGCATGAACTCACAATGTCACAGAAAATTAAAATACAATTCAATTAAATATGTATTACAGCATCTGCAAAAGTGCTTTTTAAATTTTAAATCTATTTAAAAAAATAGTTATTTTTTACTTAATATACATTTTTAAACATTTTTTATATACTTGGAAGACATTGTTTATCTTTATTTTCTGATGTATATATGTATGCATATACACAAAACAAGATGAGGCAAACATTTTGTTTTACTTTTTTAAATATGGAATTTTGTGTTGAATACTCACATTGCAATGAGTGTACTACTTTATGTGTACTACTTTATGTGTGTTCTTATTTTATTTAAATTTATACGAAATTAAATTTATATAAATAATTTTTATAGTAAAAAGTTAAAGAGCCTTTTTTATAGTTTACTAACCATTTCTTTGTTAACTGTGGTATACATTTCTATTATTGTAAGTAATATTATATTTTGTAACTCTTCTTGTGAAGAAAAGACCATATATTGATTAATTAAAATTTTTATTTGTTCAGGAGCTCCGTCTATTAGTATTAACCGTCCTAAGAAATTATTAGCTTCTAATAATCTTGCTAATTCAATGGCAATTAAGGATCCAAAAGAATAGCCAACTATTAGGAAATTTTTTTGATCTTTTATCTTCTCCAACACGTGCTAAACAAATAAATATGAATGTATGAGCTGTAGTAATATGAAAAAAAGATTTGTGATTATAAAATATTATTTATCTATGTAAATTACAAAAAATAATCAATATAAAAATTTTAAACAATTTAAAACGTGGTAAATAATGGGCTATGAGAGCCAACGCAGGATCTAATATGCGAAAATTATAATTAACCAATTCTTAGTCAATACATTAAAATATTAACAAATTAAAATTATCAAACGTTTCTGCCCTGAATTGGGCCCTCTTCAGTGATAGTAGTCAAAGACATATACGATGTATAAGAAATTAAGTTATTACGCACGCAAACGGTGATATCGCAACGAACTGACACAAAAAAAACGTAAGCGCAGATAAAAATTCGCATTCTTGAGAACATCGAGCGCGCATCTCGAATCCGCGATGTTATGAAGCGTATGTCCGGACCGCATCCGTGCAGCGAAAGACAGCGAGAGTCAATCTCGTCTTCCATAGCAGAGGGAGACGAAAGGTGGCAAACTGTGGCCCGGCAGAACTGCAGAATGCAGTAACTGTTAAGCACTATATAATAGATAGAAAAGTAATTGACTTACTGCATGCTACACGAACAGCGATCAAGACGTATCAGATGGTATTCATAGCCATTCTCCATCAGGAGAGAGCGGTCTGTAGTCGTCGGAGTCAGAACTATTAATGCGAGTTCGAAGGACGCACGCCGTGAACTCCGAGACACGCAAGCATATATTGATTACAAACAAACAAGCATACAGGCGAAATTACAAACAGCCGCGCAAGAGAAAAACAAATTTGTTTAAACAGTAGAACGATGTTTTATTTTATTTAATAGCGGAATGTAAGATTCGCCTAAAAAGGCAGTGTCCGTCTGTAAGTTGATGCCATTATGTTGCAAGCCAATATGCAACATTTCAGAGACCAAGCGTCTGGCATAGAACGGTTCTTTGTCGAGAATTGCAGCATTCCCGAAATCAAACTTGTGGTTGTGATCCACGCAATGCATTTGTACCACCGAATGTCCCCCAGGATTTACACGTTTATGTTCTCTGATACGAGTTCCTAAAAGTCTACCAGTCTGTCCAGTATAGGAAGCGTCGCAATCAGAGCAATTAATGCGATACACAACATTGCTCTGAGAAGCATTATCGACAATGTCTTTATGTACTTTAATGAGACCATTAAGTCGGTTAAAACCGTATAAACTCAATTTTCTGTCTACAATGCTAGCGAGATGGGTAAACTTTTCTGAAATATTTTTTACATACGGGACAGACAGGTAAGACTTGTTTGTTAATTCTTCATCGTCGGAAGACTCCGATGAAGATCCTTTGAAAAGAGATTTAAGTTTTTCCAAAAGAATCGCAAAAACAAAGTTCAGCGGGTAACCATTTTCGAGCAAGATCGACCATTTTCGAGCGGATTCGAGATGCGCGCTCGATGTTCTCAAGAATGCGAATTTTTATCTGCGCTTACGTTTTTTTTTTTTGTGTCAGCTCGTTGCGATATCACCGTTTGCGTGCGTAATAACTTAATTTCTTATACATCGTATATGTCTTTGACTACTATCACTGAAGAGGGCCCAATTCAGGGCAGAAACGTTTGATAATTTTAATTTGTTAATATTTTAATGTATTGACTAAGAATTGGTTAATTATAATTTTCGCATATTAGATCCTGCGTTGGCTCTCATAGCCCATTATTTACCTTGTTTTTTCTGTTCAGAGCCTTATTATATATTTTTAATTTAAAATGTCTTACAGGCAGCAAATAAGTGGCTGATTTCATCACTGAATGACTTTCAGGAATATTAAGTACACCATGTTGCAAACACGTTGCCGAAGATTTAATTCCTAATGCTATAGATTTATATACGCTTAAGCTCCCTTCGATTCCTGGTAAGAGAAATATATTATCCCTACAATCCTCCTTTTTTGTGGCAAGTTCTACAAAGATATTTGAAACAAAGTCTGAATCCTTCATTTTTTGAATCAGTATGTCAAAACCTTCCAAATGACTTGTATCAGTGTTTTTTGTGTCATGTATCTTTCTTGGTTCGGCTGTATTTGTCATTTGTTTAAGTTTAACAAAATTTAGAGTTCTAATGTCTTGCGCTGTCAAGGAAATATCGAACTCTCTTTCCAAAGTTTGCTTAATTTCAACTGCCATCATCGAATCCATACCCATTTCGGCCAATGGTACGTTTAGTGGCACTGCGTTTATGTTCTTCAATCCTATTTTGAAATAAAGTAAGAATTATATAGTTAAATAAATTTCATGTCTCTTTCTTTAATTTTCTAAAATCGAATAGCAATTAATTTAAAACTGTAATGTAAAATTCAATGCGTTACATTCTTTATATGATTATAAACACAGCCATTTTCATACAAAATACTTAATAATTAGGAACATTGTTAATTATTCTCTAATTAGCACATATTAGTATATATTTTATTTGTGAAGTTCTTCAAATTTTTGGAAAGTTTTCTAATGTTGTAAGACGCTAAAAGAACTTTTAGCGAATAAAAAGTCATTATAAGAGATGTAAGCGAGGAAAAGTTTTATCTAGTCTTCGAGCAATGGAGGAGCAAAAACTAGCAAACACAGGCAATCTATACAGGATGTCTGATAATACTTAAGTGTAGCACCCACAGAGAATATAAGTAAAACGGATTAAATTGTATAGAAAAGTCCTGGCGTTATGACATAACCATTTGGTGATTATGACAATAAATAATGAGTTATTAATTAATAAAATTTGCGAATCAACGTGCATTCGCGCGATTCGGCGAGAAGAGACAGACCAGTGTTTGTGGTTGTTACGCGCGCAAAAATTCAGCATGACTACGTTTACACCCAGCGACCTGATCGCGACCCGACCTATAGCGTGACCCAAAAATCTAGTTATCAACCGTTTACACCAAAAGAGACCGAAAAATGGACGGAATCGTATTTGGGATAGCCATAAATTCATCGGTTTAACGGCAAGCGTTTTCTGCGTTTTGTGTACTATCGGTTTGTGCCTAGTCGGTAGAGATTCAGTCTCATCATTTTGAAGTGTCTTTCTGTGATTCCACTGTTGTATTGAAAGCTGTTTATATTTATAATACTGGTTGTGAGTTAAAGAGAATAGGGGTGAACAAGTAACGTATGAATGATAAATCGAATCATGATTGAAAATGACAACCAAACTGCTGAAATATGATTGCAGCTACAACGATAATTGAAAAATATAGTCTATTCTCTTTTTTAACATGATAATATGGGGGAATATGTTTGTTTGATTAAAAAATGTTTATTTGTAAAATCTGCTGTGCTAGCAAATTATTTTTTTCCGTGTAGAAAAACCTTAACCTTAGATTCTTCTGCACAGTTATTTAAATCAAAAATTAAATTGAATCAATTTAATTAGGGGGAGGAAGGGATTTACTAAAGCTGTGTTGTAAAACAATTTTAGCCGGCACGCAGTTTTCTAAGGTTGGGAGGAAATATGTTCAACACATACAAAAATAATAATAGGCTACTAAAAGATCTAAGCTCGAACCGTAATTGGCAAGTTTACTCTATATTGATTGTTATCATAACGGTCCTTTTACACTTAATATTGTAATGGGTTAAGTCTACTGCAATTGTGAGAGATAGTTTCCTAAAATATTGTATATACCTACGTATTGCTTTAAATTTAATTTTGCGCATAAAATATATTTTACAAAATATTACTTATTGAATAAATATATTTGTAATAACATTTTGATTTTACCTTTTTTTCATGGCATTATATTTAGTTCATTGCATTGCATTTTTTGAATAAATATTTTATTCTTGCGCCTAATAATATTTATAAAATAATTTTGCGTAAAAACACTATAAAATATACTTGGATTTTTTTACCATCTTTGGATGTACTCAACTCATTTCCTTTTTTGTACTTTTATAATATATTGCGTATCTCTACGTTATTTTTCTTGTGTAAATGTCTAT
Organism: Leptothorax acervorum; assembly: GCA_035220615.1. Classification (NCBI taxonomy): domain Eukaryota; kingdom Metazoa; phylum Arthropoda; class Insecta; order Hymenoptera; family Formicidae; genus Leptothorax; species Leptothorax acervorum. Next base: position 99,753 of record JASTWQ010000570.1, read on the forward strand.
ATACATATATATAGTGCCTACAAACCTTCATTAGACCGATAATTATGTGATTAAAACTACTACTAGGTATGGCATAATGACGACTGTGTTAAAAAACATCAAAAATATATACAATATATAAGGAATCTAAAACTCATTTTGTGATAATAATAGTAAATATTTTAGATATTTCTTTATATTAGCTCTGTTTGAAATTGCTTACCCATGATAAGAGCAACTGTTTCATAAATATTCATTGATCCGCCAACCGTTGCTTTCTCAGCAACAACCATACTGCTTACGACAGGTCGGTCCTGTAGCAGGAATACTTGTAATGTATCCAAACAGGAAGATATTCGTTGTTGCAATGTACCTCCAATAACCAATTCCTTATTTTCTTCTTGCATATCTGCTACGAGTCCGACATCACCAACAGCACCCCATTGTATTGCTAAACCGTGTAATCCTTCTTCCATCCTCTTCTCACAGATTCTCTCCATTACGAAATTTGCCATTCCATAATTTGTCTGGCCTGCGTTTCCTCTTCCACATGAAACGGAGGAAAAAACGACAAAATGTCGAAGTTGTGGACAGATCTTTCTCGACAATTTGTCAATTTTTTTTGTCATCCATGCTTTTGATTTGAATGAATCCTCGAACGTTTGCGGTGATTGATTTTGGAATGCACAATCTTTTAAAACAACTGCAAGATTAAATATGGCGTCCACCGGTGCTCTTTCCTCAGCAAATTTTAATATAGATTCACAGTCTTCATGGTTCATAGTATCATTGACTGTAACGATCTGTACATCCACACCGTAAGATCGCCACAGTTTTACTTTCGATTGCTGATAACCGGTTCTAATCCCAGACCGTGATGTCAGTATCAGATTTCTTGCACCTCGAAGAGTCAACCAATCTGCTAGCTCTAAACCAAAACCACCTAGTCCACCCAAAATAACGTAGCATTTGTGTTCTAGACAATAATATTGTGGATGAGCGAGTAGTGGTGCATCCAAGGGCTCATTTTCTTCTCGAACCTTTATTATTATCTACGAATAAGCAGTTAAGATACAATCATTGCTATAAATTTTAAATAACAAACATTTTATCTCTTATTTTATTATTGATATTGTTTTATTTTTTCATTTTTTATTTTACCATTAGTTTTTACCACATATGCATTTTATGATTTAATTTTACTATCGTATTACGAGGAATAACATTTATCTACATTTAAATAATTAAAGTAGGAGCAAAGAAGCTATGTTTATGTATGTATATATTCTAGAATAATAATAAAAAGTGAATAAAAATTAATGTTATTCATTTATATAAATACACAGTTTCTTGATTAAATGTAATTTAACTAAACCTACATTTGTTAGTATCTTTGAAAGAAATGTTTCTAATTTGACATAATAAAATGTTTTGTATTATAATTACATATTTCTGTATATTTACATTCTGTATAATTACATAATTTTGTATTATAATTATATATTTCTGTATATATTAAGAAATAATCTTACCTTGCCAATATGTTTTCCAGCGGCCATATATCTAAAGGCAGTTTCTATTTCATTTCTTCCAAAGACTTTTCTACACAGCGGTTTAATAGCTCCATTTTCTAAACCTTCTGCTATTATCTTCCACAATTTTGACTTTTTTTCTGTGTTTGAATCGAATAATTTATCTAATAAAATACCGTAGAAACTAATGCCTTTAGAGAAAACAAATAAGTCTAATAAATTATTGGAAACCATATCAAATTTCCCAATTTCCAGAAAACGGCCACCATTCGCTAAACAGCGAACAGATGCTTGCAACTTCTCTTCGGCTAAGGAATTCAATACAATATCCACTCCACGACTTCTTGTACGCTGCATAATCACTTGTTCAAAGCTTGTATCTCGAGAGTTTCCGATATGATCTTTGGGAATAGAGGGAAACGTTTCTCTTATAAACTGCCGTTTCTCGACAGTTCCAACTGTAGTAAACACTTCACAACCTTCGTGAAGCGCAAGATGAATGGCAGCTTGACCAATGCCTCCAGTACCCGAATGGATCAACACCTTGTCTCCTTTTTTCATTTTACCCTTTATGTACAAAGCATAATAGCACGTGCTGTAAACACACGGAACCGTTGCCGCGTCTTCCATCGTCCATTTCTCAGGTATAATCCAACTAAGATATTTATCAGCCACGAGAATGTTTGTCATTCCTCTATACATAAAAATTTTTGAAAATGTGTTTTTTTTATCTAAATGTTACTTTAAAATAACGTACCTATATCTTACGTATTTTTAAAAAAAATTTGATATTAAATTTAAATTAATTTTACTTAAAGTTAAATTAAGACATTAATAATACACTAATTAATAATACTCATATAAATTAGAAATTAATACTATCAATTGCAAAAAGTTTATTCTATCACATATGTATTGATATTCTATGTATATTTTACCCGTGTGAACATAATCCCATTATTCTTTGCCCGTGCGTATTGAAACCAACAAATTCCAAGCCAATAAAACAGTCGTTACCGCGTTCGAACGGTGCAATAGTTTCAGCATTGAGTCTACCAGTAGCTATCATGATATCTCTAAAATTAACAGACGTATAAGTTACATCAACGAAGTCTTCATGGTTGATGCGAGACATTCTGCTCTGTGCCCAGCAGAGAGTACTCAGATCTCCTTGTACCTGTTATGAATAAACTTTAATTATTATTATTATTTATAATAAAATTTACAATAGAACTTCTTGACGCACCATCTGTGTAACGTAAGCGCTCTGAACAAGTTTTGATTCCAACGATGGTATAGGAAAATGTCTGTAGGACCCCCAAACGTTACCAGAACGTATGACGTTGATAGGTAGGTCCAACTGCAATTGCTCTATATACATTGGTTCTTGTAAAGAAAAAGCAGGCGCTTTGTCATCTTGAATAAACACGCCTCTTATCATTTCACCTCCTGATTCCTTTCTCAAACAATTAATAAGACCGAGTAGTCCGCATTCGGAATCTCCTTCCGCGACAAGTATGATCTTCGTATCTATACTAGTCTCGTTTTGCGTACTCATGATTGATTTCAGTTCATCTACCCATGTAAACTCATAATTGTTCACACGTACAAATTGCGGATTTCTTGCAATATTTTGCGTTTTTCTTAGTAGTAAAAATGTTTGTTTATTTATTTGCTTTTCCAAAATAATATCCAATTTATATGTTTTTAAGCAGGAATAATCGTAAATTGCACCTGATTCCTCCAGAGTCAGTAGAAAACCCTGTGGCATTAACAGAGATAGCAACTGTTTATATAGTTTCTTGTTATTTTTGGTCAAAATATTGAAACCAATAACCATCAAACAATTCTCGTCTTTCGACAACTTAGTAATCTGCGTTACAGAAATATCGTTGGGCAAAGAGATATTTGGGAATTTTTCGTGGGTCATCAGGAGTCTGGTGTGATGTCGAATCTGCGGTAAATTATTTAAGATTTCACTAACGAGTGGAGAATTTAAATCTTCTGGTATCACTTTGTCACTATCATCGACAAATTCGATAATTTTAACATTTATCATATTGCAACATTCGAGTGCAATGTGCGTCGACATTCTTATTGCATCTTGTAACGACATAGATCCTAAATCACGATGAGCAACAAATTTGTATTCTTCAAAAACGGCATTAATTACTTTCTGTCGGCGTGTTACAGGTGTAGCCACAGTGCCACAAATTTCTATTCCTCCAGATATTATAGCGTCTAAAAACTTGTAGTGACGAACAGAGAATTCTGCAACGTAGCAAATGAAATTGATTTGTCAGGCAACTGGCCGAATTGTATATTACGTAATATACTTACGTCTTTCTTCAATTGGATAATCCTTAATTAGCTGTATGTGATATTTCGGATCTATTGTCAGCTTGCAAATTTTTGTTGGAACAAAGAGGCTTCTAGAATTCTGTCCTAAAATCATCATCTGTAACATATTGTCCAAAAATGCTACCCAATTAGATGTCCATGCGATATGGCCGTTTGATCCCGTAACAGACGCGCTTTTTAATCCTCGAAATACGCCGGTGTACTGATAACCACGAAGCCTCAATTCCTTATAGATATCTTTTATATTCATTTCTTCTTCATCATCGACACATTCAGCAAGATTAGCAGACATTTTTTTATTTTCAATATTGGTTGGAATTCGTACTGTTCCAGTAACAACAGTACTGTCTCCTTCAATTATTTCGAATCTGTTGCTACCTAATGGATATAGATATAAATTTATTAAACATAACATGTTATGTTTATGTATATGTCGTTATTGCGATAAATATTACCACATGCCTCAGTGGTCGAATTGGGACGACACCTGCACGGATTGCGGGAAGTTCCAGGTTCAAACCCTGGCTGAGGTAATATTTTTCGCAATAAATTCTAAATTCTAGATCACATCCTTTACCCAATCGTTGTCGAAATTCATAAATATTTTCTCCTTAATCAATATTGGCGAAATATAAACCATTACTTTCTGTTTATAACATGTTATATAATAAATTAAGTGAATGAGTAGGGGAGACCGCGGCGAAGACGTCGTCGGGGTGGAATCGTCAAATCAAATATCTCGAAACCTGTATATTTTGCGAACTCGCCATTAACATTGTAAACGCTGCTTATGGTACCCATGTGACCGCCGGAGTTTTGGGAAATTACCTGCCGTGTTATGATTTTTACGAGGGCAAACGTGTTTTCGGAAGGTGAAAGTGAAATTTTCTGCGCGTGGAAATTTTGTAATATCTGCAATAATATTTGCTCTCCAAATCTCGAGGTACGTGATTATAAAGAGTAATACATGCTGAACACGAATCCAGTGAAGTTTTTTTATTATCGTTGATGTCTAATATTTCGTGAGCGACCAAACTTGAAACTTGTGTTCGGGGCAAAGCGGTCACGAAGCCACAGGGGTGTACTTTTATAATATTGACAAATTTTCTAATTTCATTATATTTTTCAGTCTTTTCTACCCCTATTTCATATATAATTCTTTAATATTTGGTTGATTAGTTTTTTAGTTATAGAATCCGTTCACACACACACAAAATAATGAAACATTTTAACACTTTAATTAATAAATGTTTACATTTTTCTATTAACAAATAATTAATAAAATGTATCCTATTAGTTTTCATAATCGGAATTATGTATTTATGGAGTGACGACTCTGCCCCGGCATTTTTGACATTTCAATTTTTCCACCTTTTTCGTTTTTACTCTATACCGGTTAAACAAAGCGACGTAGACTAAAATTTCCTACATAAATTTTGTAGCTAAGGGTTTACTCTTTACAACGGTGTACCACATTTAACTAAAATTATTTATTTTGTTGTTAAAAATCGGCACCGAAAAAGAACTGTCGACCTCCCCCCAGTCTCCCCTATACAAGGTGATTCAAAACTCTCGTTTGTTTTTAAAATGTCATATTCCTTACTTAATTTTGAGACGATTTTTCTTTTACCAAAATTTTGTCCGAAGCTTAGTTTTTAAATTATTAAAAGAAATAGTTAGCGAATTACGGAACGAGTACGGAAGGTAGGCAAGGGCGGCGCAACTCACCGTCCGACGCGGGTATTATGTGGGTGCTCGCTGCGATCAGCTGCTTGCTACACGCGATAGGTGAGAACGTGTACGCGTGCACACACACCACACACACACACACACTCTCTCTCTCTCTCTCTTTTTCTCTCTCTCTTTCTCTTTCTCACTCGCTCACTTACTCACTCATTCTTACCTTGTAGAGATTCGATGTCTTCATACTGCTGATGAATAGTTGCTTAACGACCGTTGATGGCAATGAGACGTTCTCATGTGCGAGAGACACCGAGTAATAAGTGAGAAGTTTTTTCTTTCACAAATTGTATCACGTATCGACACGTTCACGGATTTATTCTATATTCACGCACTTGACCGATTAGATTGACAAACAAATCTCACTATTAATGAATTAATCACTACCGATTAATCGTTCGACGACAGAGAATTTCGAGATGTTCCACGTTTGAGAACGAAAAACGAGAAACGAAGCGCGAGCCGAGGTCCGGGGTTTTATTCTCAGCATTTCGAGATTCTTTACCCCTGGATTCTTCGAAAAATATGATAGACCTTTTGGATGTCGTCACCAGAGAAGAAATGCTGTTCTAGTCTAATTATCTCTTCCCTGTCCCGAGTGTTCACCTCGCGTACTCTTACATAAAGGATGCCCGAGATGACAGAGAAGAGGCTCGACACGGCCAGAAAAAAGCGAAAGCTTTTCCCCCTTTCTTTTTACTGACTCTCGGTGTTTTTAAAAGCCATGGAATTTATACCCGACGCTACCTTGAGCATTTGCATTTAGAAATTCAGAGGATTTATGGCCCCTTTTCAACACGATTGAGTTTCATCCCATAGTTTCCAAAGTTCGACTCCGAAAAACGATACACAAACGAAGAATATAATTACGACATGCTGATGGCACTTGGCGAGTGTCACGGGCAGTATCACGTAACTGCAAGACGGTACGCCGAATTGTATCCAAATCGAGCAAGACATCCGTCGGCTTCCGTCATTCTTCGAGCAGCTCAAAAATTATACAAGACTGGCAATGTTTTTCTGAACATGCACGACACTGGGAGAGATCGCGAGGCGGAAAATTTTCGGGGCATGGACCAAGTTGTACGTACTTTTGAGCATAATCCTGAAACGAGTATTCGGAAAGATAAAATCCGCTCTTTTCAGAGCGACCAACACATTTCTACGTAGAACATCTCGTAATTATCAGTCGTCGATTAATCGGTACTGATTAATTCATTAATAGTGTCATAGTGAGATTTGTTTGGCAATCTAATCGGTCACGTGCGTGAATATTGAATAAATCCGTGAATGTGTCGATACGTGATACAATTTGTGAAAGAAAAAACTTCTCACTTATTACTCGGTGTGTCTCTCGCACATGGGAACGTCTCATTGCCATCAACGGTCGTGAAGCAATTATTCATCAGCAGTATGAAGAAATCAAATCTCCACAAGGTAAGAATGAGTGAGTGAGGGAGAAAGAGAGAGAGAGAGTGTGTGTGTGTGTACGCGTACCTACACGTTCTCACCCGTCGCGTGTAGCAAACAGCTGATCGCAGCGAGCACCCACATAATACCCACGTCGGACGGTGAGTTGCGCCGCCCCTGCCTACCTTCCGTACTCGTTCAGTAATTCGCTAACTATTTCTTTTCATAATTTAAAAACTAAGCTTTGGACAAAATTTTAGTAAAAAGAATATCGTCTCAGAATTAAGTAAGGAATACATTTTAAAGACAAACGAGAGTTTTTGTACATGATGCAGGCTATCTTACAAAATCAATTGTTTCGTAAAATAACAAAATTCTATTTTTGGTTCAATTGGCTCTCATCAGTATATTATTTTTAACACTTTAAATATAGCAAACAAATATTGTATAAAAAAATGGCATAAATCTTAAAATCTAATACTTACATAAGAAAATTAATTGTTTATGTAATAATATTACCTTCTTGGATCGAAAGAGTTAATTCAATCTCATTTTGTTGGGACAGTACTGTAGCACGAATAAAATTAACGTCTTCAAATACAATTGGTGTATGGGTATATCCTTGGTTCCTTGACGATGCGATCATCTTCCAGATATAAAAGAGATACCCCATAGCAGGAAATAAATTTTTTTCATTAACGACATGGCCTGTTAAATACGCAAATTCTTCATCAGTTGTACTAATAATGACAACTGTTTCTCTTCTGTCAATTATCTTCTTTTCATTAAATTTGTATACAAAGTAGTCTTCTGAATGATCCCATCTGCAAACGCCATTAAAATTTATTTTATATAAGTATTATATAATTTTCCTGTAAACAAATGAATTACCGAAATTAGTCAATTCAAGATTTGATGTAAAATTTAAGCACTGAACCTAAAGTTTCATTCTTTACTCTTTGCAATAGATACAAAAGAATCAACATATGTACAGAAATGAATACATTTATCACTGTGAGAAGTAAGGTGATAGAGTAGCTTAAAAATACAGACGTGACTTAAAGATTAAATGATAAAACCAATCAAGTTTGGGAAGATCACAATTTTAATTTAATATTATGTTAAACATGTTTTCTTTTTAATTAATATACTTGATGTTTCAAAAATCACTCAACCCCCAAAAAAGCGGTATACTAAAAATGTAGAAAAAATGTACCAAATTTTAAATGATTATAACTTTATAAATAATCAAAATAAAAATATTTTTAAAAAATGTAAAATAAAGCTTCAAAGGTCCACTTTAAGAATATTTGAATGGCAATAATGCTCGGCCATTGTTTTCAAAATGGCGAATAACAAAGGGAAAGCATGCAAAGTTGATAAATAAAGATCCGAGTTTGCGATGGTCCATGGCGTGAATCAGGTATCGCAGCCCAATGGGACAAAATGCACATGAAGGTATAGAGTGTTACCTTGAAAATGCTTTTTTACCGAGCTCGATGCGATAATTATTCGCTGAGTTATTCCAAATTTAATTTAAAAAACTGCTTTTTTTTTTTAATTTGCATTACTCAGCGAATAATTATTGCATCGAGTTCGGTAAAAAAGCATTTTTAAGGTAACACTATAGTTTCATGTGCATTTTGTCCCATTGAGCTGCGATACCTGATTCACGCCATGGACCGTCGCAAACTCGGTTCTCTTTATTTATCAACTTTGCATGCTCTCCCTTTGTCATTCGCCATTTTGAAAACAATGGACGAGCATTATTACCATTTGATTATTTCTAAAGTGGACCTTTGAAGCTTCGTTTTACATTTTTAAAAATATTTTTATCTTTATTATTTATCAAGTTATAATCATTTAAAATTTGGTAAATTTTTCCTACATTTTTAGTGTACCGCTTTTTTTGTGGTTGAGTGTATAAATATCTATTTTTCGACGATTTATCCATTTGTACATAAAGGCAAAATATCCATACCTTATGAGAGGAGAAATTATTGGGGTACCGCGGCTTACAGGAAATTCTACTGTCGGATAAAGATTTGCAATCTGTGTCTGCAATCCTGCATTATAGAGTTTTCCGATTGATTCTAAAAGTATTTCACCACTGTGATCTGCGGTACGTTCATATAAGGCTACATTTGTTACTGTAGAGCATAAATAATTGTTTAAAATCTGTTGAAGAATGTTCTGAGGCGATATCTCTATCGTCACTGTATCACTTGGAATCAAACTTATTGCCTCTGTGAATATATAGTACCGGGGATAATAAATAATTTGTATAATATTTTGAACATGATGATAAACACGAATTAGAATAGTGGTTAGCGGATGTTGTTAGCCATTTAGAGCTACCAAACTTTTTTTGTTGTATTATCCGGTTCAAGTATTCTTTAAACTTAGCTGCAGCAGGTTTGATGTAACGACTATGAAAGGGTACACAACCGCAAAAAATTTCTTTTACAGAAATGTTATTAGCCTAAAACAATAAATAAATGGTAAATATACCGATCAGGGGACCATCCCCCGATGACCTTGACCTTGACATATTTTGTCAAGGTCATGACCCTGAGTGACCTTCAAAAGTTTTTAGCCGTCGCTCGTTGTTTGTTAAAAAGTTATTAACAAAAAAAGTTTGACAAATATAGCAGTTATTTTGAGTATTGAAAGGCATAAACGACCTTGACTTTGACATATATTGTCAAGGTCACCCTCCTGAGTAACCTTCAAAAAGTTTTAGCTGGCGGTCATTGTTTATTAAAAAGTTATAAACAAAAAAATTTGGTGGAAAAAATTATTTAAAGCAGTGACTTGTTGGTATATTGAAAGGAAAGTTACCAACTATTCTCTGCTTTAAATAACTTTCCTTTCAATATACCAACAATTCACTGCTTTAAATAATTTTCTCCACCAAAAAAAATTTTTTTTTTTTTGGTACATATTTGTAAAGCGCGTCACTAACCTATAGGTTTAAAATTATTTAAAGCAGTGACTTGTTGGTATATTGAAAGGAAAGTTACCAACTATTCTCTGCTTTAAATAACTTACCTTTCAATATACCAACAATTCACTGATTTAAATAATTTTCCCTACCAAAAAAAAATTTTTTTTTTTTTGTACATACTTGTAAAGCGCGTCATCAACCTATAGGTTAGTGACGCGCTTTACAAGTATGTGCTTTGTAAGTTGAAGAACACACTCTCTATTCACTGCTTTAACGAAAAAACTGTTCAATATATCAACAATTCGCTGCTTTAAATGAAATTCCTTCGTTCATACATGTATTATTTCCACATACATATTAGTCGTTCATGTCTTGTAGTACTCAAAATAACTGCTATATTTGTCAAACTTTTTTTGTTCATAACTTTTTAACAAACAACAAGCGACGGCTAAAAACTTTTGAAGGTCACTCAGGGTCATGACCTTGACAAAATATGTCAAGGTCAAGGTCATCGGGGGATGGTCCCCTGATCGGTATATTTACCAAATAAATTTATAAATATTATTAATTGATTGTTGTAACAAAACGGTTTAAAGAAACTAAGCAGAAAAACGATTATTTGTTTATAAGCATTAATATACCTGCAGTTTGGTGAGAAATGCTTTTATAGAATTTCTTGGTCCGCTCACGATAAAATTTGAAGAATTATTGTAACAAGCTATGTCGATATCCGAAGGACACATAACTTTTAAGGTTTTAAGATCGAGATTAATTTCAGCCATAGAGTCATTAATTATTTTCGTATCATGAAGTGCTAAACCGATGAAATAGGCCGACAGAATTGTTTCTTCGGCCGTTAAACATCCATCGGCATATCCACAGATTAGTTCCCCAATGGAATGACCGATTATAAAGTCGGGGACGATACCAATAGATGTTAAAAGATCGACCAATCCAATCTGCAATACATATAAAAGAAATATTATTCTATTTGTTAACAAAAAATTAGAATAATAAAATATAAAATTTAATCATCTTTGATATATAATATGTATAAAATACACATTTATAAACTTTAAACAAAGAGTTTGTCTTCTTACTTGTAGTCCAATGAGACCCAATAATAAATTAATGATATTATCAAAAATATTTTTATCATCACTTGTTAAAATATCTGTAAGTAGTATGCCATAAGATTTTAAAGCGGTATCACATTTCTGGATTGCCTTGGCAAACACTGGGAATTTCATTAGAGCGCGACCTATTAAAATTTTAATAAAGTTTTTAAATTTATATATGTATACATGCATCCGCGCATTTACACACATACCATTTAGATTTTAAAGTTATTGGAAACAATATACAAGAAAAGAGCCTAATAGCCTCTCCCTATATTGTAGTATTTGTTCTAGGATAGAATTCAATTTTTTTTGTTAACTTTACTTAATTAAGTATTTAATAAATAGAGCAATAAATAAAACTTTTATGTATTATTGTAAGTTTGATAACATACTAAGAATATGTTAAGGTCATGATCGTGTTACGTCCTGTGGACTCCAATGCTTTCCTATCAAATTGCGAAATGTTATTGAAATTTTTATATTGTTTGTGTGTGTGTAATATGTATAGGTACCCTATAACTTAAAAATTGTTGGATGTTGTATATTTAAAATATTTTATAATAATATATTTACTTACTTATCCCAAACCATTGAGATCCTAGTCCAGAGAATATAAAACAAATCGGTCTTCTTACATATGGAGAATGTTCTATTTTACTAATTGTATTATGACATATTTTAGACCCAGTTATCATATACCCTCTATAAAAGTGATTTTCTATATTATTCTTATGAACATGATGTAGCAGAGATATAAACTCTACATCTGTTGGTCGATTTCGCACCTGCATTCAGTAACAAGAATGTACATTCTATAGTTCTTGGAATAATTTTACAGAGAAAAGATGATAATACTATATCATTTTGCAAAAAGTGTTTTGCTAATAATACATTATTATTATTTAATATATTCAAGAAAACACATTAATTTTTTGTTTTTGTGCAAATTTAAAATAATTTCAAAATCAATTAAGTATGCACAAATATCTTATTAGATACTATACAAATAAATGTATTTATATTTGTGTTATGTTATATATTTGTTATAATTATTATGGTAATAAAAAATAAATGTTATAGAATTTATTTTCGAAATAAATATAATATTACATAAAACGTCATTACAATATTTGCTTACGTCATCGAGAATGATTTTAACTGCTTCCTCTGTACGTCCAGATACGGTTATAAGCCTAGGTAAGTCATCGTTCGGAGCTCCATTGTTGATTTTTTGTTTAGGATTTGATTGTAATAATATGTGACAATTAGCCCCTCCAAATCCAAAGGAATTAACACCTATATAACCACCCTCCCATTCCGTTAGTTCAGTAACAATCTTTATTCTGCCTTCGATAATAGCAGTCAACTTTTCGCGGACGCTTGAAGTGTATAGTAGGAGTAATTATACCAGTTTCCATCGCTAATAGTACCTTTAAGAAACCACATCTTTTTGCTAGCAGTAATTATTAATTAACAATCGCTATATATGCACATAGTATAATTATTACAATATAAGAAAATACAAATTGCTGTAATTACAAGGGTTGTTTGATAAGTTTGGTAAAAAAGCAAGTAATCCCTGGTGGAAAAATTTTACTAAAATTTCGCGGAAATTATGGTGAAAGTGGTATTTCAGCAAAATTGCTGAAAATAATCTGAAATTTTGTTACAATTCCGCTGAAAGTAATTTTTTCAGCAAAAGTACTGAAAGGTCGCTGAAATTAAACTGAAATTTCTTCGCGTCTGAAAATTTTTCTGAAAATTTGCTAAAAAATTATTTTCAGCCAAATTGCTAAAAATTGTTTGAAAATTTGCTACAATTACTCCAAAAAATTCTCTGAAAATTTACTGAAATTTTTCTACAATTTCTCTGAAAATTCGCTAAAAAAAGATTTTCAGCCAAATTGCTGAATATTTGCTAAAAATGTAAAATTAAACTGAAATTTTTATCCGAAAATTATTCTGAAAATTTGGTGATATTTCTCTGAAAACATGTGGAAACTCTGACATTTCGCTTAAAGTGT